>JARACY010000110.1:0-145687 GCA_029255725.1 Scrobipalpa atriplicella
TTCTGATACCGAATTCAATATTGCTGTCAAAACTTGAGAGCTGCTTATAAATACGAGCCTTAGATACTTTAGTGCTTTGAATGCTATAAAACTCACAGAAACCGTCAAAATAACATCTCTTTTCTATAAGCACAAAGTACTTACCTCATTACTGGAACAAGATCCATTTACCTACTGGGCACATTTACCACAAGGACTCTCAGGTTTTCCGCAAATAAAGGTATAATAATAATACTATAACACACGTAGCTATAATATATATAATATATCCGGACATATTACGGTATCTTACGATATATTTTCCATACTCGTGGCTAAAAAAAAATCAAAACGTTTATACTTAAAACTGGCTAAAATATTGTGGATCTCATTCATCATTTTCAAAAATGCACGTTTAGGTTTAATAATTGAGTTTAAAATATAGAAGTTGTTGATTTGAGTAGTCGAGTATTTACGAGGAGACGTCATACCTCGCGATTTTCATACAAGAAAGCGTTTTTGACATTTCATATAAAGTTGCTGATTTGACAGTAGGAAACAAGCGGTTCCTCCAATCGACCGCACAAGGACCTATAATATAATATTTCTATGACGTCACCAAAATATGTGGACAGCGTAAGGTATATTAATATGTTTTACTATCTCACTCGCACTCGCAAGACAACCGCAGGACCAGAGAGAGCAAGATATATATTATTTTAACATAGTTACGTGGGTGGCTTGCTATACTATAATACCTATATATTTTGGCATATTAATATATATTATAGTTAGGTTCATCTGTAACTGCCTTAAAATAAGTCAAAGTTGCGTGTTTGGACAAGTACTTACTCCTCTTTTGAAACAGACAAATAACAGATGAAGACTCTGCTTACTCCGACTTTAACCAACGGAATAATTTATAGCCTCCGCCAAAACTCGCCCGAAGTTAGCGGCAATGCTAAAAACTATACAGCTGTCATTCATTCTTGCGGGGCACTCAAAAATTTACCTATATTTCTTATAAATGCGAAAGTAACTTTTTTGTAATTTTTTTGACTATTATATTTGTCCATCTGCTACCTCTAATAAGTAGACAGAAATAACAAACGTAAACAAATAAACAACTGCCTAATTAAAAGATACAAGTAAGTATTGTTCTTGCTTCGATAAAGATTTCTCTATTTATACACACTACTGACCTTATAAATCGTATAAAGCTAGGTACAGTCACAGATAATAAGGTAAGACTTAATAGCATTTAAAAAAATAAAAAATAAAAACTATCAACCATAATAATAAACTTTAACAAATAAAGCTTTCATTTTACAACATTAAATTAAGTCCACACGTAAACATATTTCTCTAGAACTAAGTAGAACTGTACTTTGTGCACTCTGCACACGTTGATATCAAAGCAAAGTCTGCAGTTATTTTGTTTGTGTATTTTGATATAACCGTGTCGCGTTCATGTCCCTAATAACGTTCAGTCGACGTCTTCGCAGTCCTTTGACGTAATTTGCATTTACTCATGTGTTGCGGACTGTAATAGAACTACAAACACAGTTATGTGTGTATCAACTTGTTTGGTGAGGTTCGCGTCCACCGGTTAGGACGGCAATATGACTCGTTACAACTTTTTTGACTAAAAGGTACTCCATTAGTTTTTAGGATATAATTGTTGTCATACTAAAGCACCGATTTCGTATGGCAAAAACTATTTCCTATTTATAAACAAGGTATAGTTTAAGTTAATTGAAATGAATCTTCAAGTGTTCAAAGGAAGTCTAAACATCAGTAGTGTTTTATGCCGAATGACGATAAAAAAGTAGAACCCTTCATCGTCGCCCTCAGTTTTAGTGCACGAGTTCAACCAAGAATTCGCCTGATGGGACTCGAAATTTCGCAGCTCATAAAATCAATTGATAATCTACGCTGCTATTCTAAATTCCATGGCATTTTAACTGTCAAGTGGACGCGCACCTTTGTGTGTTTGAACTTGTTTATTAGACAACTAGTTGATATTCGCGAGATCTTTGCGGCAAGGGGAACGGTACCTATTCCTATCTATACCTAGAATAGGTATACACGTACCCATTGGAACTGGGAAACTTAGTTTGATGTGTTTTGAATCACAAGGTTGTTACGTGCTCCGCAAGTGACGGTAAATTGCTTTGAACAATAGTTAACGGTTTGATTAAATGTTGCTTGTATGTTGTTCTTTGTTTTTTGTTATAATATATGTTCGAAGGATTGTTTTTTTTTTATTGTTATACGATGATGAGGATTCAAATACCTACCTACTTGCATTTTTTAAACTAATGTAGAAAGCATTTGGCTTGAAAAATTGTCACGCTGTGTTTAAATAAAAGCTGTACCTACGTTTTTAGCATTTTCAAAGTTATCAACGGTTAATTTCAAGAATATTACCGTATCTATAAGTAATTTATACCTATATAATTCAATGTAACCTAAAAATTATAATCTTATGCAAAGTATCCTAAAGTCTATGTTTGACAATTAAAATAATTCTCTGCCAATTACATAAAAAATATTAAATGTTTCATAAAAAATTTATCTTTTGTCCCAGAGTTTTCAAATGAAAATAATTGAAACTGTATTCAGTGTAACGAGTTTTATCGAAAAAAAGGGAATTAACATTGTGAAGTTGAAAATCTGTCGCTAGAAGTGCTTTACAAGTTTAATTGTTAGAATTTAGGTTCTTGTTGCTATTTGTGTATTTACAAGCTTTTTTATTTATAACGGAAATAAAAGAAGTTTCAACAATTTCTTTCAGAAAAAAGTGTTTGTTCAGTGGATCAAATAATTACTGATCTGTGTGACCTTTCTCGTGCCGTTTGCTATGGGGCCTATTTTTAGTTCATCTTGGATAACTAGGTACATAATTCTTATATTTCAACACTTACGTACCTACTACCTACTAAAGCTGAGGACAGGAAGGAGTTGAAACTGAAAAGGTTTTGGGCCAGGGGGGGACAAACCACTCCTCACTTTTGGGCCAGGAGAGGGCTAACCACTACTCAGATGTATAAAAGTTGATAGTTAGTAGGGGAAAACAAA
The DNA here is from genome assembly GCA_029255725.1 of Scrobipalpa atriplicella. NCBI lineage: Eukaryota > Metazoa > Arthropoda > Insecta > Lepidoptera > Gelechiidae > Scrobipalpa > Scrobipalpa atriplicella. The sequence continues at coordinate 3,061 of JARACY010000110.1, forward strand.
ATTCAGGGGGGGCAGCTGCCCCCCCTGCCCCCCCTTCGGTACGCCCATGCACACGACCTTCAGCAATGAAGAATACGACGTTCAGGAAGCTTGTCTAAACTAATAATAATAAGTAATAACCATGTAAGTATTTCTTAAACCTGAGATCATGAGTAACAACAAGGTTTAAATAATAGTTTTTATTTGGTACTTGTCATATTTTTGACTTATCATATTTAATGAGTCATACATATCATATCCTATTTTTGAGTAGGAGTGCGCAAAATGTTCATCACTCTACTGCTGGATAGAACATAATGTAAATGTTCCAAATAATACAACGTAGCTTCCCTGGCTTAGCTGAGAGTGTACCACTGTACCAGTGCTAAACTAAGATGTTCCAAGACTTACCATTATCGTGGTCTGGGAGAGGCAGGCTGTCAGACGCGTCAGACGCGAGGGCCAGGTCTGGAGAAGCAGAACCAAGCAACGCTGACAACCCGTCGTGTTCACCATCTAGAAACAAGTATACATAGTTATGACCTCATCGTGTTTCAACTACATCCGTGAAGGTCTAGTGGTCTGAGCCATGGGCTCCCACTGGGTTCGATTCCCAGGGGGGGGGACACGAAGTTGATATTTGTCAATTTATTACTTTGTCAGATTTTCTTCAGTTTAGTTAGGACAATGCAGGCTAAATCACCTGATTGTCTGGAAGAAAAAAATTCCGTGCTTTGGAGGGCCCTTTAAGCCGTCGGTGCCGGATGGTGTCTTTGATAGTGGTCGTAACAAAAACCATGTCAGAAGCCTATTAGCTGTGCTATTAGGCAGTTTAAAAACTTTGACACCAGGGTTTACCGGGTCAATCGACTCGAAACCCATACGGCAAGAGGAATTGTGACTTTTCGGGTCAGTCTAGACATTAAAAAGCAAAGTTCACTAGAAACCCAGTTAGTCACTAGTAAGAGTTGTTTTTTAGCTAAGATTTTATGTAATCAAAGGGTTAACGACTCTAGAACTTTGAGGGTCATGTCAGAGTCGACAAATTGAATTGTGTTCAGCCCAACGCCCACAGCTGTTAAGTAGCCTAACTTTACTGATTCAAGGATTCTAGATATAACTTTTGATACTGAGTTTAATACAACTTTTTGTTTATTTATTTCATGTTATATTATATTAAAGAAAATTAAATACACAAATATCCAACCATGTTGAAATACGACATACCGAGTGCGTCATAAACATAATTCCTTTGAGGAAGTCGAAACTCGAGTCCCTATTCACGTTCACATTAGACGAAACGTTAGAAGTCAAAGTGAATAGTACCTACTCCCATTCGTGTATCAGGTAACCGAACATAAGGATATAGAGACATGACGTATGTATTGCGTGTTTCGTACGGTATTCTATTCTATTCAAAATGTACCTGGAAAATACATACTATCACACCTATATCCCTAGTGGGTGGCAGAGTGTCAACGACCGAAATAAAGGTAGTTCCGCCACGTCTGACAAGACAATATACTGAAACTCTCGAATCCTTTAGCTGGTTTTTACAGCATGCCCGGCAGGAGATGCAGCTGGCACATTCTATGTTTTTTTATAGCTTCCAGTTCAGCATGGGAGCTTATTGTTCAGATTATTCTATTTAAAATGTACCTGGAAGAAGTGAACGTGAAATGGTTTTCGGTTTGTAGAATCTTTCAGGGATAAAAAGATATTTATCCCGTATACGTATTATTATAACTTCTTGGTAGCGAAAATTAGATTTTTCAATGAATATTTCGTCATAATGATATAGAGTGTGCTTACGTTTGCGTAAAAAGCGTGTAAAATTCTTTACTGACCATTAAAATAACCAACTTTACTTAAAAATACGTGCAAACGATGAGCGTCGTTAACAGTTTCACGTCTTCATTTCTACGAAGCGCTTATAACACTTTTATGTGCGTACAGGCGAAATACGAAGCGCTTATAACACTTTTATGTGCGTGCAGACGTAATACGAACAAACAGACGGAACGACGGCGAAGAATTGCTCTCCTTCCGGCACATGAAGTTAGAAGAAGAGACGCTAATTAAATAATATCGTCGGCGTTTTATTCGACAGTAACATGAGAAGGGCCACTCGCTCACGACCTATTTCCCTTCACTATATCTGGAACAAAGGGCTGGGGTGGCTTCTCGAGATAATAATTTAAAGAAAACGGCCTGAGAGTTTTTTCATAAAAGGGGAGCGTTGAGACCGCGAGCGGGAAACGCGCCCATAAAGTTGCAAATGAAGTAATATCGTAGTCTGCTTGACTTATGCCCAAACTTGACTTGAACTTGTTACACTCACAGACGCCTCACATAGGGTCACCGCAATTTAGTCTTCTTCCAGTTTGCACTGGCTATTTACGATTAATTAAGAATTTATCCATGCTAATAGAAGTATTAAAAGGCCATGGTGGTGTTTCTGTTATCGACATAGTGTCAAATCCGAAATAGGCAAGTATTTAAGTGTATGCATAGTTTTATCACAAATCCATCAACAATACAAGAACCAGCCCCAGTGTCGACTACAGCGCCACCTGTCGTGCTGTCGGCGCGGGTGCAGCGAGCAGCGAACCGCAGTCGAAGGTCGCACTTGACTGGCGGTGTAGTGTGACTTCCTTCTCTCCTGATGAACATCCTCGTATAGGGTCGAAACGTCGAGGTAAATGCCTTTGTCAAACCCACAAGTAAGCAGCCGAGTATTTTATAAATATGTATGCATAATATAAGTCAACTGTAGATTCGATGGCGGATGTCAGGAGCGTCCGTTATTAATAGCAGTCGACCACAGCGCGGCGCGGCGGGTCCGACAATTTGTTTAGCTTAATTAAATTACACTAAGTTAATACCCTACCTACATACAAACATAAAATCACGTATACAATTTTTATGAGGTCAGCAGGCAAAAATAGACAAAAATGAGATTTTAGTTCATGATTTTTATGTAATAGATTATAATATGGAATAGATTTTGTACAAATACAGCTGCCAATTTTGTTTTATACTAGCAATTATTTTAGAATACCATAAATATCTGGGCTTGATGTACACAAAGCAAAAAACATTCAGCTGTAATAAGATTAATACTTGTTGAATAAAATTATAAGCTGTCGAACGGCAAGAGAAGAAGAAGATCATATTACTACGATAAAATAACAAAGTTCTGAATGATAAATTCCCGAAATGAAATCTAAATTAGGTGTTCAATTAAACAAATCCCTGTTAAAGATCCCTGAGATCTCGAATCTTACATAATTAGCACGGCGGCAGGTAGGTACAAGAATATCTCGAATCTCATTAATGAATTTATAGAGATTTGATAAAGCTCAAGTTATAACAGACTTTGCTTTAACAGTTTTCTCTTTCTGATAAACGGCAGAATGCATGTTACAGTTTTGTCATTATAAACGAGTGAGTGCAACAGAATCACGCGTTAATTTTCTTAATGGGGTTAAAAAATGGCGCCACTGTTGAGTGTTCCTTTTCCCTGTGATTGGTAAGTAATCTGTCAATATCAATATCAATGTCAGTTTTGTGTCTTCTCATTTGTCTCTTTTGGAACACTCAACAGTGGCGCCATCTGCAATTAGCTTTGCGTTTTATCTCCATTAGAACTTCATTAGGATCCTACTGAACTTTTTACCATACCTTACCGTGATTAATTACGAGATACCTATACCTACTCAATGTTTTATTTACAACACAAAGCAATCAATTATTTTACTCTTTAAATAAGCTTCTGTTCTGACTGAATCACTGGATCCACGCCGCATGGAAGACTTCCAACTTGCCGTCAACTTTGAAACACAGCTTTCAGAATTAAACTTCAGTTTTTAAGGGTTCCGTAGTCGAAAGGTGCCAAACGGGACTCTATGCTGTACGTCCGTCTGTCAACGGGCTTTATCCAAGGCTTTATCTCATTAACCGTATTAGATAGAGATTTGTATTTTCATACAATACTATATAACTATATTGCCAATAACAACAGATACCTACAAAAAGTGGGTTTTCATAAAATTTTCATACTACATTATTAAGGTCATAGGTTCCAACCTATGCCTGGTTGTATTCGTACGGAACCTTATGCAATTCCGACTCGAACTTGGTCGCTTTCTTTTATTTTCCTCTTTTGCACAAACTTGGACTCCATAGGTAGGTAGTTCCTTTTGAAACGAATAAATTCACTGAGAAGCTCTGTATCGAAGTTATTTGAAGTTCCAAATTTTTTGTGAAACGTTTCCGAGTTTTTGTAAACCATCGATTATGTGCGTTTGAGGGGAAAATCCAGTTAGAAGTGAAGCGTAAGTAAGTATATAGGTATTTATAATTTTCAATAAGGGGACTTTTTTAAATATAATTTTAGACTTAATAGAATGTAGAGGGCAATGGCATTCAAAAACACAATGAACACAAATTCGTAAAAAAAAGTATAAAAAAAAATACATTTCAGTGAACTTAAAATGAACTGCAAAGAGAGATTCATGGGTCCAGCTTCAGCTGAAAGGTGTTGAGCAAGTTTAGTCCCGAGTAAGCAGCACGAACTAAATGAATACCAAGTTCGCTTCCCGTTCAACTTTACAAGTTAAATTAATGAGCAAACACTGCAACTACTTTGCTATTTAATGTTTTTTTATTATAGACGTTTATTAATTTATGTGATGAAGAATTTCATAAATGTTGTGGCAAATCGTAATACCCCAGAAACTGATAGAGGTTGCTCAGTCAACGAAACTAAACAGCATTCACCAGGATATTTTTCAGGAAATAAAAAGAGTAATGACTCTCCCATACAAAATGACCACACCATTAGGCAATTTGTATGGAAAAGCCAGCTTTGTAGTCACCTTATCAGGTAAAAGACAAGTAGGTATATACGTAGAAAAGCAACTTTTAAAAGTGCGGTATCTTAGTTGGTAGAACCATAGAGTAAAATAATATCCCACCAAAAACATAAATGTAAAAATAGAAGCCAAGTTCTTGATAGTTTGGTGCATGGTATGCACAAAAAAGTTGTGATATCAAAAAAGCGGGCCAAGTCAAGGGTTTATTAAAGTAATTCTAAGCTCTTCAATAAGGTATCATTTCATGGAACTTGGCCGTTGTAGAGTGGTGTTGTAGGTGACAGTTTGTATTATTCTCTACAACGGCCAAGTCAATTGAAATGATACCTTATTGAAGAGCTTAGAATTACTTTAATAAACCCTTGACTTGGCCCGCTTTTTTGATATCACAACTTTTTTGTGCATACCATGCACCAAACTATCAAGAACTTGGCTTCTATTTTTACATTTATGTTTTTGGTGGGATATCATTACTTTTTGTAGGTAAATAAAATTGTACTTAATTTTAATTTACCATTATTCGTATAATGTGAAACTCTTCTGGAAGTCGTATTATTTTTTTCAATAACGGTGACATTAAATGCAAATAATTTTACCATACCTGTTAAATGACATCCCACTTAATTATAGTGAATGGAAAAAATTGTGTCTAGATTCTCCAACAGCCTTTAATTCGGAAACCCCTCCATACGTAGTCGAAACAAGCATGCAGGCTCTATATACCTACTCTTCTACCGAGTCGTAAGGGTCGCCGTTTCGGGCGCAAGTATACAAACTTAAATCTTCCCACTTACTAATTACATGGTCTACAATTTTCCTACGCAAATCACTAGCTTTTTGTTTATCCGTACATCAAAATACTGAAAATGCCAAAGAATGGAACAGACAGCTTCCATCGCCAGGCATTTTAATTATTTTATGTAATATGAACGCGTCACCCACCAACAATTCAATTTTTTGACACGTCATCTTTCTAACCCCTTTTTATTTCTTATCCTCACAATAACTTTATTTGTTTCAGTTTTTAATAAAAGTAGCTAACTAAATCAAATTCGATTTCTTTAACTCAAACAAACCTATCCAATAGACACAACACAAGGACAAGACAAATAAATCCCGGACCGAATAGAATAAACACCAATTTCAATTAAACGAAACAACGACAAGAACAAGACAATTTTACAGTAAACTTACAATTTGTTGGACGATTTTCCATTGAAAACGGTAATTGAAGTGATTTTCTCACCATTGCCGAAATCACAACGATAGCGAGTTTTAAAAACCTACTAGCGCCATCTAGCGGTTTTAAAAGGAACTATTGTTGGTAAAGAAAATAGAAATGTATGGGAGGGGGTTCAAAGAAATGTTTTTTTTTATTTTTTCGATTTTTTCCATACTTATATCATTATAATCTGTCATCATACAAAATTTGAACTTTGTAGGTCATCTGGAAGTGGGTTAGGTTTTTGATCTATATGTCAGTCAGTCAGTCAGTCAGTCAATCATAAAAATGACGATATTTTGACCTCAATATCTATCTAACCGTTTAAGCTATGCTTATGAAATTTAAGTTACTTGTTTATATTGGGGGTCTCATTATATAAACCCAATTTGGTGTGTATATGTTTCATAGTTTTTGAGTTATGAAGGGGTAAAAAGTGGCTCCAAATGGTTCCTGTAAATATACACACGGTGCTGCCCTCCAGTTCTCGGCTTGAACTTGGCTGGACTCGCTGCCGCGTGTCTAAATATTACGAAGAACAATAAAATTATATAGCCCAAGGGAGCTGTCTCAAGTTGATTCTTCTAATTTCTTTCCACAATAAACGTAAATAAGAGAATTCATTTGAAACGAGAAACTTCAATAGATGTTTACATTTCTGACCACAATACACAACATTCTAGTTCTGTAGTATCAAATATACACTTTCTCTTTATAATATTGGTCAGCCACCTGGCGTTTCATCCTCAGCTCATATTCGTCCCCACTGCGGGGCACGAGCCTACTCTAAATAAGGACGAACGGGCCTTAGTCGACCACGTGGGCCCAGTACAGATTGGTCGACTTCACACACAACCTTTGAATTGCTTCTTAGATTTGTGCAGGTTTCCTCACGATGTTTTCCTTCACCGTAAAAGCGCAGAATAAACGTACATATGAAATTCGGTAACCAAAAAATACATTGGTACATAGTGGGATTCGAACCACGACCTCCTGCACAGGAGGCAATGGCCCTACCCACTACACCATCTTCGGGCTTACCTGGCGTTTAAATTTCAGATATTCAATACAAAGCTATCAACACCAGTTACCTCATTAGGCATTCGACGATTTGTTCACTTCCGTTAACATTTCAAAAATAAACGATTCACGGCCAATTAGGTGCTCAGTTGAATAAAAACTCGCCCTCCCGTTAATATCTATAAAATAATTTACCCCATCTTATGCTGGGTTTCCATTATGCAAGTAACTTGCGCGCCAGTTGTAAGTTACATTACATGTCCCTTGCGCAGTGGAAACCTCAACATGCATGCAAGCTGTAAGTTATATGCATGTAGTTTTAAACTAGTAAAGGGAACACGTAACATACGCTATCTGTGCAAGTTAAATGTAAGTTATACACACAAGAGCTAGTTATTATAGCCGGGTTTCAATTATGCAAGAAACTTGCGCGCCAGTTTTAAGATACATGGAACTTGCGCAGTGGAAACCTCAACATGCATTTTTACACATGCAGTTTTTAATTAGTAAAGGGAACGTGTAACTTTCGCTGTCTTTGCTAGTAATTTGCACGCGCTAGTGCTAGTTATAAGGTGAAGGCCTAATAGCCGGGTTTCTATTATGCAAGTAACTTGTAAGTTACACGTAACTTGCGCAATGAAAACCTCAACATGCTTTCAAGTAAACTGGCATGCAAGTTACTTGCATAATGGAGACCCGGCTTTACCGCCCCGCAGTTGCCGCTTAAGTTTTACAAGAACTTCAAAGCGACGCTATCAAATGTCATAATTGTCACTTTAATTTGGGGCGGGACGAGACGAAGGTTAAACTGCGACTACACAGACGAATTATCCCAGAAATTGTTGTACCTAAAGTCAAAAAGGGTTCCGTCACCTATGATAAAGTTTAGTTCTTTTTTTCAATAAAATGAATAATTCCATAATACTTACATAACTAACAATATTATCTAGTTTTAGTACACTTATCCTTAATAATTTTTCCACATATCAGCTAGTGCAAGTTTAAAAACTGCCGACCAGGGTTCATAGGATCTTTAGGCCCGGCAACCTCACACACAACACGAAGTTGGGTAGTTAAATATTTTTGGCCAAGGATACGTTAAATAGAAATAAAGTATTATTCATTAGGTCGCACAAAACATAATCAGCGCATTAAGAGGTGTAAAACTGCTACCTGCCCGGAAAGTCCCGCTAATGAGATAACGGGACGCTTCCAATGTGTCCCGGAACATTCCCAGTGCGTTCCTGCCCTAAGCCGGAAAGGAGGTCACAATTTATTTACACGAGACTGTAATTTGGAACTTTAACTGTGTAACGCTCGAGACCCTTCACTGGGGGCTCTAATCGCCTCTGAATTTATACTCGTTAGAATAATAATTCCACTTTGTTGAAGACCAATTTGGTGGTTTCTGTTTGTAAATATACGACTCTGAGAAACGAGAAAGACTTTGTTAGCAGAATTGGTACAAAAACATGACAACGTGGGAATCGAACCCAACTCGGGATCTGGCTGGAGGCATTTACGTATTGTTAACTAATTTAGTATTTTCACTCTAAATAGTATTGTAATTTTGTTAAATACCTAAGTATATTACAATTTTGTCTTGTTCTTTTGTTTGTATTGGAGTTCTATAAGATAGGTTGACCAATGAAACTCTCTGTTTACTATAATGTAGAACATAATTTGCTTGCTATTTCAATTTGTGGTAAGTAAATAGGATAACCCTTGATCCCTCACTGACAACATATAAGCCCACCCCCCATTTAGGGCAGCCGAGCGACGGTACCGACACGTCAAACACACTGATACCTGACGTGCTATCTTGTTAGGGGAAACGTATTAAAATTATTGCCAAGAATATTCTACTGCAGGAAGCTGGTGGTGTAAATTTTGAATTGTTTTTTTATATAAAGTTACTGTGGCAAAGTATTTCTCTTGTTTGAAGTTTTTGAATAATTAAGAGGCTTGTAGGTTAAAGTTAAAACTTACGTTTCATCGCTGTGGGAATGCTTTTAGATTTTTGAGTAAGGTTTTTGTGAACAGGGCCTAACTTTACTCCATCATTGACTCTGTTTTGGTCTCATTTTTACCAGAAAAGCCAAAGCATAAGTACGAGCACGTGTATAAACATTCCCCTAAACACAAGTCAATACAATTTATAGTTTCATCACGTATTGGAATTGGAATTGGATTGTCGTGTTGTATTAGTCTCCGGCGACTTTCCACCATGGTCGCACAACACCAGTTGACAAATCCTGTATCGTTCAGGACATTTGTCTACGAGGGGTCTAATTGATTGGCTAGAGTCAACGTGGAGCCATGGATTTATAAACGACTAGCTTTCCGGAACGTGGTTTTACTCGCAACTTTATGAGGTTTTCCAAGGTTATACGATATTTTTTATATTTTTCACCATGGGAAAACTCATCATCGACTCAACTTAACTTAATAGAGAATCTAGTAAGAGATGAAGGCATGATATGAGTTGTATCACTGTTTATATATAGATATGGTATGGTAGAGCTACTAAAAATATTTTTATTGTTAATCTGAAATACATCTGAAATATTGAATAAACCAGCTTTTGATAGTTTATATGAGGATTATTTTCAGTGTTAGCTAGAATTATAATCTAGCTATTGTTGAATCTGATAATTTGTCATTGGATTTGTGAATAGGCTTACGTCAACCGCTAATTAGTTGGCGTTATTTGCTTTGTTAGTAATTTGTCATGAAATATTTAGATAATTTGAAGTTAATCTGTTTGTGTTTGGTGAGACCTTTTAACGTTTATGTTTTACAATAAAATGTCCATAGCATGGATAATATTATCGTCTGTATCGTAGTGATGGATACAAATTTTTAATATTAAGTATCTACTTACCATGTACCTAAACAGAAAATCTAGTTAACAATTGTAAAGGAAAATAATAGGCCCTTATGAAAATATACTAATCCCTTCTGACCTCCAGACCTACCTTACCTTAGAATACAAATAGGCATATTAACGTAAGTCTAATAGTCATTACTCAATTTCAAAACCGGCTGAATAGTTTTGCGAGGCCGTTTGTCAAAGGCCGGAGCATCTGCGCCAATATATCGCAACCTTATTAACAAAGTTATATGAGGGTCCGTGTTTGTCGTAAAATTTAATAGAAACAGCCCCCTGCGAATTTATGCGGGATTGTAATACTTGCTAATCTTATTGAGCTCGTGAATTTTGTCGAACGAAAATATTCCAAATTTTAAATGTTCGGTGTGTGTTATTATTTCATTTCGGAGAACATGTGGGCTTGATGGGAGTTCAATATGGGCTCGATGATCGAATTGTAAATTAAGCTTTGAAATTAAGTCACAGGGTAGATAGAGCGTGAAAGGCTTTGTTTTTATAACATAGGTACAACCAATTTGACAGCTTTTTAAACAAAACTGTGTATTACTCTTTATTCTGGAATTAGACAAATTTGAAAATAAAGATCCAGTTGGTAGAGCGTTTGCAAATATGTTGGGCATTCGATGTCTAGACCGCTTGAGCCGAAGCTAGACTGAAACTTTGCAGCGGGCATGTTAATGGATTGAGGGTTTGATGGAGGCCATGCCAAGTTTCTGATTGAAAATGATTTTACACCATGACTAAGAATTATTTTTATTTTTGATTGATGACGAAAGGAAAAAATATGGAAGAAAAAGATTACTTTGGAAATCCATTTGACTAAAGTAAAATATAGGTATAATAATTACTATAAATGTAGCAGCATGTCTAATCTAATCATTTAATTATGTCAAACGTTATGAGCTCATTTCTTACTTCTGAAAAATATTAAGTCAGCACGTCTATGGCCCGTATTTATAAAGCGATCTCAATATAAGTTTTGAGACTTTCGCGGTTGTTCACTGCAATTAGATTTTTGTTATGAACGGGATTATTAAACATAATCGTGGTAATAATCCCGTTCATAACAAAAATCTAATTGAAGCGATCTCAAGATTGAGAGCAGTATTAGGTATGAATTTGATTGATTTATGGAGGTGTAGATGTACTGAAATGACATTTCTGATACGAACTCAAACTTGCTGTCAGTCTAAAGTGCTGATTATAAATAGGGGCCTAAGTATCTGCTTTTCGTGCGTTGCCTTTACTCTTTTGTAGGTCTGCTGTAAAAAAAAAACTGCTGGTCCCATTATATCCGTATTTTTTTTTATGTAGGTGCCTATCTATTTACTGTTTATGTATGTATGCCTATCTATGTTCTGTTTTTGGATACATAAATCATTAAATAGGGCTGACAGTTTCGCAATAATACCAAGATCGTTTTGTCCATAACATAAAATGTGACCCAAATAATAATATTTTCTGTAGCATTTGACTCAATGATATAGTTAAGTACCTTGTCCCTCTTGAGGACTTAATGAATGCTCGTCTCTATCCTCCAGTGGATTGGTAACTAGGTCCCGTAATTACTGTACCGTTGCCATGGTTACTGAGCGAAAAGGGCCTATCATTGCATGAGTTACTTTTTGAAAATTACATTGAAGACGTTTAAAAGGCGAATTATTATTTAACGAAAGATTTTGATTAATTATTTGAATAGATTAAAGACATAGTGAATACGTTACTACAGCTTTTTTTCAATGGTATAAAAAGTATGTCATAGGAAGTAAATCATAGGAAAGAAAACATTATACAAAAACAAGTCAACGAATAGCCATTTGATTGTCACCACTTTTCCTTTAAGGGAAAGAACAATTCTGAAAGTGACTATTCATCTTTGTAAGTGCCCTTTCGGCTGATAACTTCCGGATAAAATATGCAAAAATACTTAGGTTTTTGTGCTCGTTTGTGTATTTGTTGTTTACAAAGACAAAGGGATGGGGCCGAATGTATATTCTGTTAGTGATGATGACGATAGAAGCTACAATTTTATGAATATTTTAAGTACCTCCTTTTTTATTCTTTTTCTTCATACTTTTTAGTGTCATATTTTTTTGCTTTCTGTTATTGTTAGTTGCAAGTGTGCACAAAGAGGCATTTTTCGACACTCAATTAGCACAGCTATTCATTTTAGTACGGCTGTGATTTTGCTGGCATTTAAAATTGTTATTATGCTTGCCTGGGAGCGATAAACAAAAACTTGTACTTAAAAAATCGGTAAAGGTGAGGGGTAAAGCCTTTGGGTAACGGTATTACTATTTCAATATGTGTTACGTGATTACGTCAGAAATGGCTAAACTGCTCAAATGAAATACTCCTTATACAGTAATTTTATTGTTCTTAGCCAAAATTGGATTTAGTTGGCCGCTGATACCCTGCCTTTACCGTGAGGGATTTAGATGTCTAATATTAGCTTTCAATGGATTTGAATTTAAGCATTCGAAAACTTTTCTCTTAATTATCCTAGCTAATGTAAGCCGAGGGATAAGCAACTTGTTTACGTTGCTAATTAAATATCCTCGAAGGGATTGAGTAATGGAATCCGAGTGAATTTCGTACTTTATTAATAACTCGGTGTTTGTTTACGGGCAGATCTTTTTGGTTTGCTGTTTTACCCGGGAACAATTTCAACATATTTTTTGATAGTGTATGTAGTACTTAAACATCAGCGGATGCCGAAGACTGGACAGAGTGGAGTAGACAAAGTCGGAAATTGAAACATTTAATAGGTGTCGTAGATTGGTCCAAGATTATAACTTTATGCCGAAAAAATTTAGGTAAGTAGTTTTGACACGACAACTTACGTAACGTAAAGACAGAGAATCTATTATACCTATAGGTAATGTGTTAAAAATTGTTGTGGATTGGATATCGATTTAAGATTATTGATACTGATGTACTTAATAACTTTTTGTAGCTAGCTATCAATGCGATCATAGAGTTTGAAGGCGCCCGCCGGGGCGAGGCGAGCGTTTTCGAGTAGAATAGACGCCCAGATAGCAGTTGATCTACTTAAATACAGAATGAAACGAAGTATCAAATTGCACTGCCTTATTTGCTGAGGTATATTTATTTCCCGAATTGTCTAGCTTTATCTTTGCTCGGGTTAAAGCGTCTGGTTCACATTAATTATTTAAATTAAAGCCACCTTTATCAGTGCTAAGCGGCGGCGCCCCGTTTCCTTGAATCTATGTGAGGCTTTATACAACATTATAGCTGTATAATTGCACAGTTATACGACACTACAGTCGTATGGCTTGGCAATTGAATCAATTAAGGCCGTACGGAATTATTATAGTAATTAGTGCAATGATTTATGTTGCGTAAATAGAATAGTCGGGTAAACATAGACAAAAGATAGAAAATTAGTTTGTTAATATTATGAAAATACAAACACCTTCCTGAGGATTATAGGGTTTAAAAAAAAGTAACTAACGTAAAAGTATATCTAGTTCCCAAAGTACAAGATTGGTTTAATTTAGAGGTTATTTTTCTTAACTTTGGAAGTACAAAGTGGGTTGTAGAAATGGCTAAATGGCTAAACGTTACATAAACGATCACATTGTGGAGAATAAGAAGAAAAGCGCACAGAAATGCGCTCCATGCAGCTATTGTAGTCTCTCAAGTACTGAAGAAGAATGAAAAAATAAATAACAGAGCTAAACAACAGCAAAGCGTTCTTAAAAGCGTGTGGTTTAAGGAGTTAAGTTTCCTATTATTATAGAGATTGTAAGGTGTGGTTCTGAGTCAGAATAACATCGGCCCATATTTTCACGCAGGTATATTATAAAATTAACTCAGGCCTAAAGAGTATCCAGAAAACTTGCAGCAGCTCTATGAATTTCTAGCATGCACCGAGCTCGTCAATCCGCCTGCTCATATCGTGTTGACAAGCCCGATGGTGTAGTGGTTAGGGCCTCTGCGTCCTGTGCAGGAGATCGTGGTTCGAATCCCGAATTTTATGTACGTTTATTCGGCGCTTTTACGGTAAAGGAAAAAAATTGTGAGAAAATCTGCAGAAACCTACGAAGCAATTCAATGGTTATGTGTGTGAAGTCGAAAGAAAGGAGAAAGATTTTACTAGAATCGCGCCCCAATTATTTTAGTGCAGCTCTAATTATTTTCCCCTAAATCGAATAACAACTTTGTAATTGAAATGCACAGCGGTCGGATCATTCCAATTTGAGGGCCCAATAATAAAGGAGGAGTTCTCATTGTTCGCTTAAGGAGATATAATTAAATTAGGGACCTCCGTAGCTCGTTTGCATGAGTTTGCATTTTTAAGTGGAGACGAGACGGGTTCAAGAAAATTTTGACAAGTTGACGTCCTAACGCCCCAAGAGACCAAGAATGTAGAAACAGGGCGAACTGCGGACGCTGACAGAACTACATTCCACGAAAATATTAATGCAAAAGGGGGCCAAAATGTTAGACTTGAGACAATACTTCACTCGAGTAGGTACTTTGTGCTGTAATTGAAATCAGACACTAAAACAAATTGAATACTCCTACAAAAGTACAAAGGTATAGGGGGAATAACTAATCAACTTCGCTTGAACATCATTAGTCATTACATTACCATGCGCTTAAAATAATGTCCCAAGTTTATAAGATTTTTTCAATTTCAATTTTTTTGGATTAAAACAAAAAATAACTTTGCAAATACCGGATTTAAGGTAGAACGTGTCACGTCTTTGCAATTTTCTTGCTATTTTATTTCAAAAACAAGGTGCAAGCTTGAAATCGCAGCCACACTCCCCATAAATGAATTATCGACGAAAAACGGGTCAACGGAGAAATATGTCCCAATTTTATAAAAATCGCAAAAGGTCCAGCAAAAGTAAAATTGAAATAATGTGAACAAAAACGGAAGCTGAATCCGATGAGGTATTTCTATTGTGTAAAGAGGATTAAGTGTTGTGTTGCAGAATGAGTTTTTTGGTTCAACGCCTTTTGTGAATTTACTTTTAATATTCATAATCTCTGGAGGAAAATTTACTTTGTAAACAAAGAAGTTTTGCTTTTGAACACCGCTGCCACTTTGGGTAGGCTCTTATTTAGGAAAATCTCTATAGAATTGAATGAAAACAAATTACCTATATCTTCCCAAGGCTCTTGCGCATCAATTAGTGATTGCAAGCTTTGCTTTTGGCTTTATAATCCTGAAAATCATCTGTTTTTCAAAACAACCTAAAATATATTCATTCGTTAGACCTTGACTTAAAAATGCAACAGCCATTTTTCATTAAGAAACAGTCGCAATCAAAACAATCGCGTTCAAAATGGCGGACGGCGACGGTAAACGCTGGCCGGACCGCCTGAAGCCGGTCTCGAATGCAAAATTCACTATTTGAAATTCAAAATACCCGCCATGCTCCGGATCCGAGCAAGAATACCTCTCATGATTCTTTAGTCAAATAAAATAAGTTCAACGCGACATCTGAATGCCAATGCTGTTGGCTCAGTTAAGTCATATCTGTGTCTTATTAACATTCCGAATATTTTAGCTCGAAACACAATTTGAATATTGGTCTGGTTACCCAATTTGTAGCAAGTGTTGGATTATGCATGAATCTTGTTTCGTTATCAGTGAGCAGAGCGACAATGTTGAATAATATCCTGACATCCTGTTTAACAGCACCAAGGAAGGTTTGCTCGTCGACATGGCGAGATCTGAAGATTTTATGCTGCGCTAATAATAAATTCAAAATTCTTGAAAAGTACCTAACAAGCTTCCCAAATAAGGTTAATAAGGTGTAATTTTATTAGTGACAGTTAAGCTAAGTAGGTATGTGCGTGCCTGTGATAATAAACAACTCCCCCTTCTTAAAAGTTGGTCAAAATATGACAAAAATATCCACGTTTAGTTTTTAGGCCAAGTTGCAGCCCCTAAACAATTTTGTTTACAAAGCAACGCACAGGGAGCCGCTCGTCCGTCCAGCTCACCTTGTTCCAGCACTCACCGATATCAGTGGTGGCAGGCAGCAGGTCAGCTAGCAGCTCAGGCTCGTGGCAGGCGATAGCGAGCCGCTCATCCGCCAGCCTGGCCACGTCCAGTTCACCAGGGTTGTTCTAGTTCTAGGGGTTACTTTTAGCACTCACCGATATCAGCGGCGGCGTGCAACAGGTCAGCCAGCAGCTCCGGCTCGTGGCAGGCGATGGCGAGCCGCTCGTCCGCCAGCCTGGCCGCATCAAGCTCTCCAGGGTTGGCTTCCCGCAGCTGCAGTGCCACCGCCCCCTCGCCCCCGACGGCGGCGCTGTACATCAGCACAGCGCGGGGCGAGAACGCCGGCAGTGGGAGCCGGGTGGACTGCACCTGGAACAAAGGAACAAATCTTAACCAAAAATCAAAAACAAGTACAGATTTTTACTAGCCATGTTTTGCCCGAGAGAATATGGTCAAATAGCTTGCTATATGTTTCTCTATGTGGGTGTGTCAGAAATGGTCACAACACATTTCTTTACTACACAATATTACCTGATAATAATGCTTGTATTTATGAAGCGATCTCAAGATTGAGATTGACGGCCCATTTTGAAGTCAAATGACATAAATTTCTGATATGAACTCAAAATCGCTGTCCTGATTATGAATACGGGCCATGGTCTCTTTCATTTTCTAACAATAGATTTCATCACTGATTTGGCGCGCAATTATTTTCACCCTCATCGTGTTTACCTGACCTGAACACAGTTTAGTCTCAACATAGTTTAATTACGTCGCCATTGGGTAAGCAACACAATAACACTAGTAATTTCCGTCATTAATGAAGCTTGATGCCATTATGGACTGGAAAATCAATCACAGTGTGTTAAAACAGTATCGTTAGTATAGAGGTTGTGTAATGGTCTCCACTACAGCTTTAGTTCTACATTTACTACAGCGTCAACTACCGAGCAACCACAGAGCTTGTGCGAGCTCGCAAAGTAACGCGAAATGTTGAAATAGTGAACGTATTCTCCCTTTTTGAACCTTAAGGGTCAGTTCACACCGGGAAGCTACGCGACGCGATGCGGCGTGAAGCTGCTCGAAGATGCATCTCGTTGTACGAAGAAGTGACAGGCTGCAAATAGCTGCAATGAATTTCCGAGTTCTCTCAATAAAATCTTTTGGTTGAGCTACTTTTATTTACAGAAATTTACAGAAAATATAAATAAAACTAATATAATACACAACTTAACCTACATAATACACAATTTATTTATTTTTAAGTGTAGGTTAAGTTGTGTATTATATTAGTTTTATTTATATTTTCTGTAAATTTCTGTAAATAAAATCTTTTTGTGTAGTAAATTTATTCTATATTGTATCACGGTCTTGAGAAGTGCGCGCCGTGTCACTTCGCGTCGCTTCCCGGTGTTAATTGACCCTAAAGGTAGTATAGAGGTGGCATAAAGGCTATAATCGATGCTATTACACGTAGACGTCACGTGCAGGCCACGCGACGAGCTTCGCAAATAGGGTTGCAGAAATATTTATTAACTGATTGGTAAATACAGGAGTTAAAAATACTTTTTTTCAATATGAATGTGATAATATGTTTTGTGTGTTGAACAGTGGAGCGTATTCTAATGCACTAAATATTAATTTTCAGATTTTTAGTAAATAGAGGCAAAGTTAATGGTTCTGACCCTAAAAAGTGTTCTATAAATAAACGAAACGATGTACAAATAATTTCTATAAGTACGGTATCTTCTTATCATGCTTAACACAATACAATAGGTATTAGTAGTGAAAATGATAATGACACTCAAGAATCTCTCGGCAAATAATTTGGGTCGCTGTCTGAAATACGAACATTAAGTCGTTTTCCCTCGTACGATAATCCATCAGAGTTAAACCGAATTATAATCTGCTCCTGCGGCGCTACGACAATGCTACGATAATTACTACGAGATAATACGCTACGGGCGTAGCTGGAATATGCCGCTACAGAGTGCTACGGGGGTTCAAGGTAGGTATGAGTAGAGCTACGTAACAAAGTTCTATGTTGTGTTCAATCATTGTGATACAATTATTAAGAAACAATATGTATTGCTTTGGACTTTCAAAATTCACACGATTTTCTTTGGAAGGAAGTAGTCTTTTCAGGAACTGGTCAAAACAGGAAATGGTCTTAAAAACAGTGGTCAAAATACCCTTTGGTCCCAAACCTCAAAAAGGATACAGAAGTAATATAAATGTGAAAATATTTAATCGCCTTCATGTCGAAGACGTGTGACGATTTAATATTGCTTAAGCATGGGTTTATATCAAACCCTCGTTTTCAGAGTACAACATTATGGTAATAAAAGTGGGCATTGTTGGGCCATCCACACGAGATAAGTAGGCCACTGAAAATACATCGAAATATGATACAAACTCAAATTCGCTGTCACTCTTGAGAGCTGATTATAAATACGACCCTAAGAGGCAAAGATTGAAACCACTTGACCATGGAGGCAATTGGAGTGAGAGGCAATTTTCGCAGGGTATACCTGTTAAGCCTCTCACGCGATGCCTCCTTAATAACTTGCGTTCACGGAAGGCTACATTTACAATGATATATAGGTTAATCTTTTTGCTCTGTTGAGTGTTTTTTAAACTTCCTGAAATGTTTGTGTAAAAAAAAGAATGATTTTTTTACGTCCATAGGTACCTACTTAAAATTTGGTGGAAAAAAACTTAATGATACCGTGAAATATACCGGGTGTAAGGGACAGCGTATCGCAAACTGATAGGGGCTGCTCAGTCAACGAAACTAAACAAACTTCATTTCCTGAAAAAAAATCCTGGTGATAGTTGTTCAGTTTCGTTGACTGAGCAACCCCTATCAGTTTGCGGGACGCTGTCGCTTACACCCCGTATAAATATGTTAATGGCACAACACGGGCAACACGATCGTCGATACTCATAAACAACTGCTC
Source organism: Scrobipalpa atriplicella (assembly GCA_029255725.1). Classification (NCBI taxonomy): domain Eukaryota; kingdom Metazoa; phylum Arthropoda; class Insecta; order Lepidoptera; family Gelechiidae; genus Scrobipalpa; species Scrobipalpa atriplicella. Next base: position 21,998 of record JARACY010000110.1, read on the forward strand.
GTATTTAGTACGTTACCTAATTACTATAATTTCACATTAACTACTAATGTACTGCAATAACTTAATAACAATTAAATCGTCGCCTGCACCTGAGTGTTGTCGTATCGCGGAAGTACAGTCAGCAACAATCGTTAAAGGAGTATTTAACAGTGCATTCTCACTTTGCCGGTTTAAGACCAGCGCTACTGGCGCCCGATGTCGTTGCCTCAGTTTCACGACTGCGAATTCATTTCACTAAGTTGTGTTTTGTACGATACTTCTAGTTTCTGTGTGTATGGTCAACAAAAAACGCCACTTGAAATTGTTAAATAACCTAAAATCAGTAAAGTAAAATTTAAAGTAGTACTTATCACGTGAACTCCTAAGGAAAGACCACGTGAACTCGTGGAAGGTAGTTTTTAACACCTGAATTAAATTTGAAAACTAAAGTATTAAGTTTGCTTTGTCTCGAAGCTGGACAAAAAATTTATAGGTATAATAAATGTAAATAACATAATTTATGAAAAAATACTAATTTGATTTAATCGCTTCATGAAGTTTATTTAAGTACTTAGCTACTTAAATTCTTATTGAACATATGGTGAAATCGTAAAAATAAGATAAAATTAGGTTCATTGGTCCATCCAAAAGCTAACACTGCTGATTTAGCTATACGTTTGAAACAAAAAAATAAAATAAAAATTATAGTGACTGAGAAATTTTTCTGCAGTCTGTACTGTAATGTTGGACGCAAATGGTGCAAGCTCAGTTTGAGTTTAATTGCTCTTGGACTTGAGGTATTTCAATTTTGATACAGATACCATAATTTGGAGTTGTTTGTTTCTGAAATACTGAATATGATATAATTTTCTGCTTGTTAGTTTAACTTTAGTTGAGTGTTTTTTTTTATATAGAAAACGTAATATGATAAATGTAGCATTACCAATTTTATTTTTAGAAGCATATTTTAAGGCATGGTACACATCCTGACAGGGGAAGTACCTTCATGTCTAGTTCGTACATTTAAGCAATATCCGAAAGAAAACAAAATTACTGGCACATGTGAAAAATTAACTTAGGTCACACATTGTCATCCCAATGGTTAGTATATATCCATAATATTATTAGGTATCATTCCTAAAAGCCGGTCACCTCAGGATTATCCATTCGCTCCAGCAAACAGTATCAAGATAGCCGTCTCTAGGGGGCTCACAATCAGGATACTAAGGCTCGTATTTATAAAGCGATCTCAAGACTGAGATCAATATTAAGTATGGATTTGACAGGTCATTTTGTACTGAAATGACATTTCTGATACGAACTCAAACTCGCTGCCACACTTGAGAGCTGTTTATAAATACGGGCCTAAATACCTCTACTACTATATAAACACAATCGAGTCAAGGCTTGAAACCACATTAGATACCTATAATGCAGTTGGAGAATTGAATTCCCGCGATCATATTGTAGTGGTCCAAGATTCGAGTTTTTTAGAGCCCCCGATTAGAGAAATACCCAGTTTTTTCCATGATCACCAAGGTTTTCAGGTGGCTTAGGTAGAGCAACGCATGAATATATTAGTTGAATTTGTAATATCCAATCAATAATGACGGAGGTTTTTAAAGGCTACCGGCAAAAGCTACAAACTGAGAAATTAATGGCTGTTCAGATCAGAAAAAGGAAAGACATACCTATCTGTTTGCTTTTTAGCTTCTTCCTACCTACTAGTTTTATAAAAAACTTGTAAATTAATTTTTAATGCATGCTTTTGATATTTATTTACAATTTAAACTTTGGAAATAAGTATATATATTTTATTTTTATCTATTTTTTTAAAATATTTCTTTGCATGTTTCACATTTAATATTTATTTATTTTACAACACTCCTAACTAGTGAACCGCAAAGTAATTTAATTTAGCTAAGAAACATTAAATGGTTTCTTTAGTGGCTAGCCCTATCACAGGCCTAGGTCTTTTTGGGTTGCCACAGGAACACCTGATAAAAGGAGACGCATATTTGGATCTGTTAATTTATGAGTGGTGTATGATTTAGTTTTATTAATTTGAAATAAATACAAATACAAATACTAACAGTAAGTATCAAAGTGATCATTCGTAAATTAGAAGCAATCTTCTCTATTAGACACAATTAACCAGCTATGTTGAGTCCACATCCGACTATGGAGCGGCAAGATTGTATGTCTACACTGTAACTATGAATTATGCATCTAGTGATAAACGGCCGACAAGATCTAATTGCAAACATACAGCAAATCAAATCTATCCTAATGATCTATGCGAATATTGTAAAGACAAATGATTTATGTATGTTTGTTTGTTACGTACGGATAAAGTCAAAAAGTTCAAATTGATTCTTTATACTTTAAAACTCATTGAACCTCGGATAACACCACCGCGATCCGGAATAGTTATGTTTTAAGTTATTTTATTACATATTTTTTCTAGGTGAGTGATAAACATTGAACCGATTTAAAAGACTATTACTTACATAAGACAAAGTCAACCTTATATAAAATGGGTTAAGGCGAAACAACACCAAGAGTACTTAAAAACTTTACTGTAGATTGTACGGGGCGTAAGGTACAGTTTCCCGTAAACTGACAAAAAAACTTCAAAAAGTTATAGGGGTTGCTCAATCAACAAAACTAGATCAACTTTTACGAAGAAAATCGTTCAGGAAATAAAAAAAATTACGTTGACTGAGCAACCCCTTACAGTTTGCAGTTTGTAAGACCCTTTATATTATTTTCATGTGTGTGTATAAATCCCGGCTGTATTTTCGATACGGTAGTAATTATCGCTTGGCATTGTCCCGGCGCCGCGGGAGCAGATTATAACGCGATTAAACCAGTGATGGAGTATCGCTAAGCATCGCTAACGACGCGAGCTTGGTACACAGGTGTCGCCGAAACTACTATTAAGCATTCTTGCTGAAAATTGCTTGTAAGCATCACAAGAAGTGGTCTTTAAAGCAGATAAAAACTGATCTATGGATAAGAGGCATTATCAAATGTAAAAGATCTTTGAATCAATTTGCTGAATCCATTTTCTTGACACACAATAGGTGATACAGTCTGTATTTTCAAACTAGGGAAAATTGCACTAAGTTAAGTGATTAGCATGCAACAGGGAAAAATCACTCATGTTTTCTTTGAATTTAGAAGTAAGAAACGTAATTTTATTTCATAATCATAAATAAATCATAATCATAAATCATTTATTGTTCGTCATCACAGGTAAAACAAAGATCACACATAATAGTACAAAGAACCTCTGCAATGAACCTTGCGGCATACGAAACACATAAGATAATATTAAGTAAAGAATTCATTAAATGTCAAAATAAAATTCACCATTACATTACTCATTCAATAAATGTCAAATTATACCAATTACATAGATAATTGACACACATTTTAATACTATAGTAAGTGGTGAAATAATAATAATTTGACGGCACTTCATCCTAGATTTAATCACATCACGCGTTGCGAACTATACCGCTGTATAATTACTTGTACTTTGCTTACCGAAATAATGTTATACAAGCAAATACTAACAAGTCTATGAATAATGATTATTTATACCTACACAAGCTGCGAGTGCGACATCGCATCGCATAAACCTGCGTCGCTGTCAGTCTTTACCGGGTGCAAGAGACAGCTTTCCGCAAACTAGCGGGGATTGCTCAGTCAACGAAACTGAACTAACTTTTAGAAATAAGCAGTGCCTGTTTTTAATGTCTTTAGTGTCCTTGTTTTTTATGTCCTGTTTTTATGAAATTTCTTGTGTACAATAAATTGTTAAATAAATAAACTACTTACATCTGGTATTTTCCGTTTTTTCTTACTTCAATTCAATCCCCATACAAAATTATCACGTTGATTAGATAATTTTATACGGCGCACCTATTCTAACATTTCCTCAAAGAATTTCTTGTAGTAGTTGTTTAGTTTCATCAGTATGCGGGAAGCTGTCCCTTACATCCTTACTTACACGGGCTAAAGTTGCAAGTAGGCTGATAGGAACACTTTCTGCGATGCGACTCCATAACGCAGTATTGTGGCCTGGCTTCTATTCCCAAGATAAAAACTCTTTCATTTTAAATATCACATTATAAAGGATGTATGGTTTCAAGACAAACCTAACTTTACCATTTTATAAATTAACGTAATGTTTGTGTGTATAAATAAATAAAAAAAAAAACAAAAAAAAAACGGTAAAATAGAGGACCAATGGATGTTACGGTAAAAAGCGGTAAAAATACGCTGGTACGGAAAGAAGAAAATTAACCTCCCTATAACAATAAGTATCAGGTGATACTGTATTTACTAGATACATAATTAAGTACCTAAATGAATTTATATTGTAAAATAAAAACACACAATTGTATCGGAAAGAATAGGATAAGATCAAAACAGGATAAACATTGTATTTTCAGGTTGTTTCCAGGCCAGTAAATGAAATAAAGTTAATCCTGTTTTCGAAGAAAATTCATGACTTTACTTATACAATACGAGTTTAGTATTGTCTATATTTAGAAAGACATCATGACCAAATACAATAGTACGAACTTATCAAAACCAATTCAGTGGTTTGGAATTAAAGAGAGGGGCATAAAGATAATTTCCCATATCGAAGTTTTCACAACAACAATCATTGAGGCGCGAAGAACATCGTAGGAATTCCCATCAGGATAAAAAGTATAAAAGTAGGGGAGATATTTTTATGGCCCGTAAACAAGAGGGGTGCTGTTAGCAACGCGTGAGGCAACTTTATGGAAGGAAAAAGTACCTAAGTTATTTTCTAAGGCATCACAATTCTTAATGTTGGCAGGCATCACAGTTGTAATGCATCAAATTATTGATAGCATAAAACTTTTTGCGAAGTGTAACAACTGTTAGTTTACAAACTCACTCGTCAGTTTATAAACTTTCGGTAGGTTAGGTTAGGTTAGTTTATAAATTTCCTAACATGGATTATAATCTAACGGTTTATGCAATGTTACGGTGACATATATAAGTAGTACTCTATTAGCAAAATCGCAACCAAGTACAGAATACCGTAATTTTTTTTTTTGCGCTATTTAATTAAACCATCATTAATTGGAAACACCGATGACTTCATCAAAACAGAATTACTAATATAACATTATTTCGTATTATTAAATTTTCTAAAATAGACTACTCGAAATTAATATTCACTTTTACAAAACATATTGCTCATTGATCAGAACACTACCTGCTATTTGGTAGGTGTAGTACCTAGTACCTGTTATTCGATATTACCTTGGTACTGCGTCGAATTCTGATTAATTGGGGCTTACAATATCGATTTTGTATTAAACGGGGAGGATAATAGTTGATATTCGGCGTATTTTTGAATGGCCCGCCTGTTATGACTGTTAACAAGCTCTGCAGGAACAATCATTACGTACACATTGTTTGATTTAATGCGATTAATCAATGAACGCCGAAATGAGCGCCATTTTGTTTGTTATTTTATTGGAATAATTTACAAAAAATAGTTTTCAAGCTCTTCTTTATGGATGTAAGCGGTTAAGCCATTGTTTACTAACCTTCCAACGATTGTGAGATTTTTGTGAAAAATCAGATTAAAGTTAAAGTTTTATATTTTCAATTATGTGTACTAATATAAAATAGGTATATTTGTGGCCAACGCAAAATTAATTGAAATCTCACTAGCGATCCAGCGTGGGAATGCTGCTGGAGTAATGGGAACGTTTGAGCCAGGTACGCTGCGGGGCGGGCTCTTTGATTAGGTGCCTAGTTTTAATTTGTTTTATGTTTTGTTTTAAGTTTTGTTTGTATATTATTGTGTTACGATTTTTGTACCTAAATACCTATTTCTTGTAAATTTGTAAATAAAATATTGAAAATGCTAGTACTAATTTTAATATTTAAATACAATACTTACTTTGCAATTGCAATTCGAACAGGAAAGGATGTACCCACTTACTATTGAAGTAGGTACTACTACATAGTACCATGGATAATATACTACGTAGGTACTTAGGTACAACTAGTGCCGCCCGCCGCGCTCATAAGTAATCTGTGCTGGACTTTTGGACTTGGACGGCAGCACCAGAGCAGTAACAAAGTGACAAATAAGATTGAAGTCCTGCCCGCGCTGAAGATTTTGATCTGTGATTTTGGTTCACGTATGTATTTTGGAAGCAAAATAGCGTGGCGAACATTAAATCCCATATTTCGATTCAACAACGTTCAAACACACCTACAGATCATTCCGGCGATATAAACAGCGCATTATTTACCGACGGACTATTTGCAAAATGTCCGTTCGTCCGTCAGTACAACGAGTATTGGAAACAGTTGGCTTTTAATTTGTGTTCATATTTTCGACAAATAAACACGAACGCAAAAATGAAATATCCATGCGTATTTGTCTTGATTTTTTTTTCCGAGTAGCTTATATTCGGAGTGTAAAATAAGGATGGTTTCAATGTATTGAAAACGATTAAATTACAACAACTACGTTAGTATTTAGATATTATTAAATGGTGATTGAGACGTCACCGTTGTTACTGATAATGGGTCAGTATAATCTGAAGACCCCACTTTTCTCAAGAAACAAAATAGGATGTAACAAAAATATTTACTCTTCATACAAACTACACAGTTAGCTGAAGATAAGGTATGAAAGAAGCATTTTTTTAGCAGTCTTTAATAATTATTATATTTTATGTGTGTAAAGTGTAAACTCAGTGCAGACTATCTACATTGTGGAAGACTGTCCTACTAGAAGATTTAGCGGAGGACGATGGGGGGTTACACCTGCTGTCACCGGAGGCAAAACAAAGGCCTGCTAACTCCGAAACTAATACCGGGTGTAAGGGACAACGTACCGAAAACTGAAAGGGATTGCTTATTCAGTCAATGAAACTGAACAACTATCAGCAGGGAAATATCAGCAAATGATTTTTTTTTGCTTTCTCACAAAAATTGTCATCGAGGTGTTAACTTTGTATGGAAAAGTAATTTTATTTCATTTTTTGAAAGAATTTCCTGGTGATAGTTGTTCAGTTTCGTTGACTGAGCAACCAAATTTCAGTTTTCGATATTGTTCCTTACACCCGGTATAAAAATGTTTTGACATAATCATTTCAACCTCACAGTAGTGATTGACAACACTACAGTATCACCACAGAATATATAATGGTATCACATTTGTATGTGTTCCTAGTTCATTTAAATCGGATACCGGAAACCGTTGGTCTTTAATTTGTTTTCATATTTCCCGCAAATGAACGCCCGATCGGGGCGTGTCGGCCATGTTGATTGAAACGCTGAAATTCAACGCTGGTTCAATTTTTTATCTATTTCACGTGTATTTGCGCTTTGTGGGTGAACTTTTATGAATTCTGCGAGTGAAAATAGCTGCAATTTTTTTAAATTTTTACATTGTGAAGTGAAGTTTTGATTATAATAGAAATTGGATTTCATTTAGTGCACGCTTTCTTTATTGCATTACTTTAGAACTTATCAGAGTTTTTAAAATTCAGATATTGCTGTTTCATTAAAAATTTAAACAACTCCTGGCAATACGATAAAAAACAATATATTTTATTTCATACAACAACAATTATTTGTATGTAAACGAAACAAACAATCTACTACGCAATAGGTACCTACCTAGTTATATTTTTTTATTTTAAAAATACAACAATTTAACTATTTGTAAAGGAAACAATCGACACGTGATAAATACAGTCGTACAAGGATCTTTTGGCGCGTGAGTGACATTGACAGCACAGATTACCTAGTATACATGTCCGTTAGGTTATGTATAGATAATCTGTGCTGTCAATGTCACCCACGCGCCAAAAGATCCTTGTACGACTGTACCTACTTAGATAAGGTTAAGATTACTAAAGAATGATACTCTGAAGACAAGGCTGCATGGGCTCAAGCTCTTTGCCTTCCCATATCATGGGAGAACTTAAAAAATCAGAAAAAATACTATCCTATATATTAGTATTACTCAACCAATAAGTTAAGCCATAAAAATATTCTGGCGCAAGCTTGTATCGGAGGCCAAGATCCTCTTTGGGTCGCTGAGCCAGCGTAGTAAGTAAGTATAAAAATATTTTGAAATATAATTTCAATTACAGCCCATAGAGGCTTTACTAACATCCAGAGGCTATTACGCGACCGTTACGCGTAGTACAAGTTCCCGCAGCTTTCCCTGTATTAATTGAGCTTACAGTATCGATTTTATATTACAATAAGCCGATAGAACTTGCTAATAGACGTTGCAGATGGTTATTTATTCAAATACCAGCTTTGTGAGTGAAATACAGGGCGATGGTGAATAGGCTTACGAGGAGTGTTGAATTGTATGTAAATATGGATATCTAGTCGTAGTAAGTATAGGAGAAAGTAGAGAAAACCTCGATCAGCTGACAAACTATGTCAGATCCTTTTTTTTCCTATTTGGACCCATCAACTCCATTCAATATATTTTAAATTTCATTGACCAGTTGTAAAAGAACAAAGAGGCTTGTGTTAGCCTTTATGAATAGACTATTTTGGTGGTAAAAGCCGGAACTAAACAAATTATTATAATAGTTTTTTCGGACTTTAAATAACAGAGCTTGTATTGTTAAATCTTTGGATTTAGCGGCAAATCCAAAGATTTACCACACTTTGGACTTTTACAGCAACATAAACACCAAAGGGTATCTCACTCACCTACCTTAACTAGTTTTGTTGTGGCGAATGAAAAAAAATTAAGCATTGGCCATTATACTTCAATCAATTTATGCGACTTAAAAGACACCATAGTTTATGAAGTTATCAGTAAATTTCGCGTAGGTACATACATCAGTGCGCTCCCTATACAGTCGGCTTATTTCTCCTTATGCATAGTTTATGTGATCATAAGTTGTAAGCAGAAAAGCCCCAGATGGAACATAAATCTATAAATTCATAATATAAATAGGATTTGTTGATCGGTCATATATAAGAACCGGCTTTACAGATCAGGCAGTCTGAGTACTTTTTGCTTATTTATGGAATAAAATTGCTGGAAAAATAGAGTTGTGTGATTAGTGAAATAACAACTTGGAACTAGGTGAATGTTTTGTGCAATATTTGGTTTACTTACTGCCTGTGATACTGGATCATATCTATAGTTCCATCCTTATGAATAAGTAATGAAAAATACCAAATTGAGGGTGGCTTTTCTGTCATTTATTTGAACTGAACTAATCCTCAAATAACTTGTTTTTGACTATATAGATATACAGGGTGTCAAACTATGGATCAAAAGCAACGGTCGAAAGGTTTTTTGTTTTGCTCTGTCACAATTTTTAAGATCCGGTAAAATAGTAAAAAAAATGTACAAACAATAAACAAGTAACTAAATAATCTGAAATCAATCAGTGCTAGGTAGGTATTGTTCGAAACTTAATCCATTTCGTTCGGCGGCGGCTTGCTCCAGGCGTAAAATGTTTTCCAAACATATGTATAAACAGGATTTATTTATTTACCTCCCTCGATATGGATCAGTCGAGATAGCGTAACAAATATTGGTTACAGGGTCGGGATTTTAATAGCGCATATGGAAAAAAAATGTATTGTTGTGATTTACCTACTTAAATAGATAGTTTGAGTTGTGCAATTATTAGCAAGAATTCGATTTTTTACATAAGTAATGTTTTGCTCTTGGCTTTACAAAGACAGAGCGACGATGAAGCAAAGGACTGATCATGATCAATGTTTTAAAGAGATTAAGATTGTGGAATTGTGTATTTATAAGCATTCATTCATTATGACTAGAATCGTTCAGTTTAGAGTAGTGCTTTAAAACTAAAATCCTGTTTCCACTCTACCTGTTAACTACGGTTACCGAAAGGAGATTACAGTTTTTTGGTTGTTGCATTTTTTTAATCCATCATATAGCGTTGGTTAAGGTAGGGTAGATTTTTTGAAAACTTTGAATAGTCTACATTTTTAGTACAGTAAACGGCCATAAATGTGAGACATCGGGTTCGTAAAGCATTATTATCTCTGTTTGTCGCACTTGTAGTTACAACGACTAACACACGCCACTGACACATTCCGCGGGTTAATTTGCAAATACGACAAAAAACTAGTACAGAAGCACCTCTACCTTGTTTAAAAAAAAAATTGTACAGTTTACGCTAGTGTCACATTATCATTTCAAAGAAGCCACAACTACACAAGTGACGTAACGAAAAAAAGACCAAGGACACGACGAACGGCAAAACGTCTAAGGCCCGTATTTATAATCAGCTTTCAAGAGTGACAGCGAGTTTGAGTCCGTATCAGAAATGTCATTTCAGTACAAAGCGATCTGTCAAATCCATACTTAATATTGCTCTCAATCTTGAGATCGCTTTATAAATACGAGCCTAAGAGTTTCAGAAAAACACGATATTACCGAATGCGTGAATCATCCGAACAATGTCTGAGACAGTTATGGCGGCCGTGAGTTATTGTGTTCCAGACAAATTTACTGAGATTTAGCGTGCACCGGTCGTTACGTTTTTCTTGGCCACCAGTGTATTGAAGTAGGGCTGCCATTTTTTATCTGAAAGGATATTTTAGCGCTAGGTACTCAAGACAAAAAAGTGGGTTTCTGCCTCTTCACATGTAAATCCTAGAAATAATCTTGGCAGAAACTCTACCAAATGCACTGTGAAATCCACTCACTCTCAATTACGTTGGCAGCGCATACAAAAAAGATGTAAGTTCAGTTTTTGTTATTTTCGCTAGAGACTTATTTTATTTATTTACTCAAGGTAGTAGTTTGCTGGATGCTTGTTGCATTAACTGGCATTGACATCAAGTCACCCCATCGTTTATTGCATTAAATTTTTCATCGTCCAGCATTCAAACCGGGAAATGAACCATCAAATCCACAAAAATTAGACAAGCGAACAATTTAGCCGAATTTCCGTCGTTACGGGCCATTTAACCCAATAAATTTAGACCATTACCCATGTCCGAACGAGCAGCCATAAAGCGTTATAAAAGCTCTATAAAATGCTTTAAAGCGCCGGTGACGTTTTTCAAAGGGTCTGTTTACACCGAGATGTAAACAGTGCGCTTGAGACAATGAAAAACTTTTTTTTAGGAAATGATGCATATTTCATTGAAAACATTCGAGAATGCTACCCAACGCTACACTGCGCCTCATAAAAGGCTCGCGAGACAGCGAGATGTCCGTCCAATAATCTAAAGATCAGTTAACATGACAGCTTCAACCTAGACTCTAGAAGAAGCTTAGACTTCGAAGCCGATGCTCGATCAAGCATCTTCACGTTGTGTCTCGTCGCATCACGGTGTGAGCCAACGTAAGCTCGTAATATTTTTTGGCGAAGACAGCAAAGGGTATGAATGAAATTGATATGCCGTAATTGGGCACGAGGTAAATATTTCAATGTGGTTTGTATGGGGCGTGGACAATGAAATAAATTGAAGAGAACCACATCCAGTTTGTTCATTTTCAAATTAAATTAATCACACTTTGCAATGGCTATCGCAAAACCGAAGACCGCGACAACAGGTGAACAGAAATAAAATATTATTATATTTTTGCTCATATTTTTTAATGAGAATCGTATAATAAAATTGGTACAGGATATACGAAGTATTTCTAAAGAAAGTTTCTTTACTAAAATATGGCGCAGAAAGGAGACAGAATCACGTAGTACGTTTCGTGGATCGTACGGACACCTGCGCCGCGCGGAAACCGCACGACAACCGCACGACAAAACGTCAAACGATTCCTCGCGTCTACAACAGCCATAAGCCAAAAGAAGAAGGTGAAGAATCACTTTGTTTCAACCTTTAGGAGCATTAAGTAGAAATCCAAGAATGTAGAATTCCGCGTATCCCACGAACGAGTTCCGCGAATGTTGAATTTCAAATTGGGGAATGTCGGTCAATGTGGTTTATGAATCCGTACATAGTATTTGGTATACAGTACAGGGCAGGTAATGTTGTACACATTATTAGATCGGGTCTGAGCGCGGTTAATGTTGTACACTTTTTAACTTTCATAGGAACAGCAGAACATACTTTTTATTTCTCCTTGTGGTCGTTACACAAACCATATCAGAGGCCTATTAGCTGTGCTATTAGGCGTTTTAAAAACTCTGACACCAGGTTTCATCGGGTCGTAAGTCGACTCGAAGAACCCACTCGACAAAAAGAAGATTGCTCCTTGTTAAGCATGGAAGTTACCTAAGACTATTTTCAAATTGCTACGCTACATTTCCTTTTCCACTAGCAAGAGTGAATTATTGTTCTATACCTTCCAAACTGACCTTGTAACGTGACATTATTTCCTTACGTGCGGTTATCTCAGATGGCATAGTCCAGGAGCTCGGTGTAAATCCGGGCGGTAATTGAATCAAACGGCACACCTGACGGGCCCCTAGATAATACCGATTTATAGTCCTAGAGTTGTGCTGATAACTGATTCTTTATCATTTTAAATTGTACATGAGGGTCACTTTAACAATAAATTGATTATAAAATAATATATTGGGTATACAAAATGCCGGAGGAATAATGGTACAAATTTTATTTTTAAATCAGACAAATATTTAACCATTGTTGGAAACATTACATTTTTTATTTTATTTTTTTCAGTAACACTGGCTCTCTCAATATACGCCTTTTGATATCGTATTTTTATTTCAACATCCAATCTAAAACGTATTTCAAACTATTTATTGCAAATACTTCCCGTAAATAATTTAATTCAAATAAATGTTGTATACTGAATCTATAGGTCTTCTCTTAAGTGATACTGGATAGGTACTCAAAAGTATACCAGCATGGCATCACTAGCAAATAGCATCCCATAATACCTTGTCTTCACAAGTCTACACGTAGCTACGACAATGTATGCCTATCTTCGCAGCGAGGGTCATGAGAGTCATTTCCTGAATTTTTAATATAATTGCTGTAAGCACCACACACATGCCTTATGGTGAAGTATGTGGGCCGAGCTTTTTAACTACGGCATGGAGTTTCTTTTGTTTTTAGGATATGGCCCATTTTCACAGTGCCTACATAAAAAGTTTCTGAATCTGGCTGATATAAATCATCAATTCGATACATTCATACGACCTTCACAACCACTCGAGAAAACATACATATTCGCGCGATTCACGTTCGCAAAAATGAGAAAATATGAACGACAGCCATCTTTTGTCCAAAGAAAACACATTCAGAATGTCGTCGACAACGATTTCGTCTTTTCTTGTGTAAGCATTGGGAATCGGGTGAAGTATCGAGAATGTTATCAAAATATTTGGGTTTGTACGTATAAATATTATAATAGGTATGTTCTTTTTCATAGAAAATTGTGTGTTATCCTGAACTAGAAGACTATACCGGGTTGGGACAGCGTACCGAAAACTGATGGGGGTCGCTCTGTCAAAGAAACTGAACAACTTTCACTAGGAAATTCTTCAGGAAATGTTTTTTGGATTTTCCAAACAAATTGTCTGAGGAAAAATCGAGGTGGTAATTTTTGTATGGGAAAGTAAAAAAAAAAATTTATCTTAAAAGAATTTCTTAGTGGAAGTTGTTCAGTTTCGTTGACTGAGCAACCCCTATATCAGTCTGCACACGGTTTTGTTCTCACATGAGGATTAAAACTTTTACCTGCGATTTGAAGAAGCTAACCCTACTACTATAGACATATCCGGTAAGTACTTATAGGTGTATCCGGAACCTGGTATGTCAATATCACCGATATGGCTTAGCTACTTTAGTGTAGGTAGGTAGGTAGTTAGCTATAAAATTTAGGTGCTCAAAAAGAAGCGGAAATTAATCTTCTTTTGAATTTTTGCGAATAGGTAAATAAACAGAGGCTGGAATATTATTATGTTCAAAGCTAAGTATTTATTTTAAAGAGGGAGTCGCGCTGCGCCCTTAATTAAGGCCCGAGTTAATGTGTTTAAGGCTCATTAATTGGTCCACCATCTTTATAACGTCCCGAGAATTTGAGAAGTTATACTTAAGTATTTATTTTTAGACGTTCTTACAAAAGTCGGCCTATTTACTTTTTTTTAATGAAATTTTGTATGAAACATAGTTCATCGTTAATTATATTTCTATTGTCATGTAACAATATAATATTTGACTGTTTCTCTCTGTGCCGAGTTAGAAATAACATCACCATGTTTTTTTCCGCAGATCTGATAAAATTATAAAGTAACTACAACATGATAATGACAACCTGGAACTTACAGAAATAGTCCTCAAAACTTGTTAGATGTGGCGAATTATGAAGTCTTTGACGACTTGCCTACCCCACAAAAATACAGACGTGACTGTGTGTATAGTAAACCCACAAACCTCTGTACTTCATTCATTTTTATCGCACAATTTATAATAAAGGAATGCCATTATACGCGCTCGGTGGCAGCCCGCTAAGTGTCTTCCCGTTTCGAGTAAATCATTTGAAATTATAATGATGGTGCACTTATCCTGGAGGATGGAGAGCCCCAGGGTAATGATAAATGAATGGACTGGACCGTGGGTCAAGGGCAACGGAAATTACTAGTGATACGTGTTTTTGGAGATAAGTTAAGTATGTTTGTATATTATCGTATGATGAAGTCAATTTCCAAGCGGTCAGGGAGAAGAAACATTTTAATGTTCATAAAATATCTAACAAGGATAAAATAAACATTAAAAGTAAGGATATTGTTAAACTTAACTTCTGCTAAACACTACGAAAGTACTTACCTAGGTACTTACTTCTTTATAAACGGGTCACTAGAGAAAGTCCCCAACATACAACAGTTTTACATCCACTCTGTACGACAAAAAACTATGATACCATACCATTAGGATGCACTCCCTTGGACGACAATAGCTCAACGTAACGAGGTTTTACCGCCCTCTAGGACTATAAATAACACTCCAGCGAGTATTCTTTCCCGATAGGAATCCGCAAATTTATTCCGCAATGGCGATTTCACCGGCATTTGTTTTGACTTCGGTGATATAGTGGCAATGAAATGGCCACTGGAACTAGGGCATGGTTTCAATGCGGATAAACTTGTTTATCGTATTGTGGATGCAAGCGATGGCGTCCCACAAAATTGTTACGTCCCTCAGCCCCATGGCTTTATGTCAAAGAAGAAGGTAATATTATTCGTCGACATAAAACCGTTTGCATAAGTTTTTAGGTAAAATTACTTGTTTTGTGCACTATCGTAAACTGTTAATTTTTTTAGAAGAGTTTATGGTCTAATATGAAAAAATAAAATAAAAAAAGTAAGTGACAAAATTGTGGTCTATTAGAGAGATTTTTTAAAATTTGACTTTCGTTCTTTAGTCGGCATTTCACCACGATATTTCGAAGCAAATACTACTCCATATTCGCAAGTAGTATATCTTACCGAAAATCAAGTCCAAAGACGTACAGGATGCTCTCAAAACGGATGCAACCAAGAACATCGGAGAATATTCCCCTCTATCGGTCGGTAAAGCTAAACGGTCAGAGATTTAAACTGTCCGCCATGTTGTTAATAATGCATGAACTTCAGCAGCGTTTACCATCTGCGAGGAATATTTTGTTGTTGGCAACACTGCATGCAGTTCCTGCGACTGCTTAATAAGCTTTCCTGTGTGTGAATTTACTGCTTCCAGATTTTACCGATTCGTGACAACCCTGAATTTATTTACGTACCTGTAACAAAAAAAAGCATTTGTTATTAAATGATTTACTGTAAATATTTTCCACTATCGGGTCGACTCCGAACCCACACGACATAAGAAGACTTGACAGATTTGAACCCAGGTGCAGACTGGGTCAATTTGCACCGGAAACCGAAGGTGCCACTTTTCAAAAAAAGACAGACATTTTATTTACAGAAGTAGAAAATTCAAGCGGAGCAGCCACCTCGTGATACAACGAGACGCTTCCCGGTGTGAACTAGCTCTAACCATTAACTGAGCTATCTATGACACTACAGAAATAGTGACTTATCGAAAATATTTACTGATTTATGCTGAGACATAAAGTATACATGAGAATATGTACTTTTACATAACTAGTTATTTAACATCACGGTTACCTATGATTGAAGAAGGCTCTACAATTATTATCTGCTTCTAATCTTAACACAATTTAAATATGTCAAACCCACTTTGTAAGTCTCCATATTACAAAGCGCAAGGAAACTATTAACAATGCTTCTTGGACGTTCACCAAGATACAAAGCAGAGGGCGATTAAAGCGCTTCAATACAAAGTGGGCAGCGCATTAGTAAGGAAATATGCCGGCGGTAAAACTTGAAAAATTCCCAGATTTATTACTGGGAAAAATGTTTTGTTGGGTGCCATTAGCGAGTGCGTTTAACGGGGACGTGGTGAGAAACTAGAGCCATGATAGTAGCCATTCAATTCTACTCGCTTATGGCCATGCATACAGGATATAGCTGTCGCTTATAGCTGTCATCACTTCAATCCTCTCATTGTTACCATAGCCAAATTTTTGTTTCAAATATCACCACCTGAATATTATAAGTCTGTGAAACTGTAATTTGTATGATGTTCTCAAAGAACGTGGGCGGGCGCGCTCCAGTTTAAGGAGAACTGTCAAATCAATGTCAAATGCTGTGGTATCATGTCTATTTTGTGAAACAAAATGAAGCCACAAAGTCGATGAATTAAAATAAGTGTATATTTTATGCAGAAATTAAAACAGTCAATAGGTAATGATAGTAATAAAATAATTTTAGAAAATCCCATCTGCTGTACACAAAGCAAGTAATAAATAATATGAGATCAAAACTTAAATACATAGGTTAGGTACCAGTGCCTAATATTATAATGTGACTTAACATTTTTGCATAAACTATAAGCTTACTAAGAAAGTATAAGTAATGAAATTTTGCATCGTTGGCGCCAGCTCTGCGCCACGTGCCCGCTAAATCGGTGCCTCGCAGCTTAATCGTGCAATTTAGTATAATGAATGCGGTCCATTATAGCCTGCACAGCCGCCAGCCACCAGACACCAAACTTGACCTGGCTAGGTCTCTTGAGAAAATATACCTAGTACCTACCTACCTAGGTTCTGCTTGTCGTGTGGGTATCGATTTATCGACCCGATGAACCGTAGTCTCAGAGTTTATAGGCCTCTTACGTAGTTTTTGTAACGACCACTATCAAAGACAACGACCGGGACCGACGACTCAACGTGCCCTCTAAAACACTGCATCTTTTTTCTTCCAGACAATCAGGTGATTCAGCCTGCAATGTCCTAATCATAAAGTGATAAATTAACAAATATCAACTTTCTGTTCCTCCCTGGAAATCGAACCCAAGACCTCCCATGTCCCAGTCGGGAGCCCATGGCTCAGACCACTAGACCTCGGAGGCAGTTCACCTACCTAGGTAGTATTGACATACAAAATGACCACCATGATCATATCACACATTCTGTAAGCCATTTATTTTTCATTTCCTGAAAGAATTTTATATCTTTGTGAAGGTTGTTCAGTTTCGTTGAATGAACAACTCCTATCAGTCTTCGGGAAGCCTACAATTTACCCTTTATAAAAAGATTTCGGAAAGCGCATTAAATATTAGCTTAGCACTAGAAGTCTTAAAAAAGAAAAAAAAAACGCAAAGTTAACGTTGAGAGTAGAAACATGTTTCATCTAATTACAGCAGCACAATGAAGACGTCTGCTGGCTAATTCGGGGAAAGGACAGGTTAATACGGTTTTTTGTAAAAGTACGTCCTCACGCTGCGCCCTACATTAACATAGAACATGCCACAGTCAGTGGAAACAGATGGAACAACGGAGTTTAATTGTAAAGGTGTTTAGTTGTCTAATTGTAATAACTGGTACCGAATAAATGAATTTCTTTCTTTCATATAATATAATAATAATAATAATAACGTTTATTGACAGGCTAGAAACCCAAAAAACATACAATAATATAATAATTACAAATAATAATCTTAAAACTAGTATACGGTAGGTATCACCTACTCAGTCAATATGGTATGTTGTTACCCTAGCAGTTATAAATTATACATAATATATATTGTACCTGGTTAGAGACATACAAATAATATGACGTACTATAAATATTATTTAAACTAAACATAACTTGCATTCATAGTTAGGGTCACATATTTGAATCAAAGTCAAAGTCAAAGTTTAGTTTTTATATTCTTAATTTTATGTTTTTAAGCAAAACGCATTAAACGCTGATTTTCATCTGATTTACTTACTCTGTGAAAGGAAAACGTTGTCACATGTCCGCGCAGATCCTTTGAATAATGTTTGAATTCCTTTATACAGTTGTCGTATTTACGTTGCTTTCAGTACAGACTTTTTGTGTAAACAGTATGAAATAGAAGCAAATTAAAACCTCGCTTTGATAATTTTATAACTAATCCCTCTGTGTGTATGTTTTCTCAACCTAGAATTTATTTCAGTCAAGTTTTCCTCTCAGCTGCTGAAAGAAAAAGTAATGTTTATCTTAGGTTTTAATATATCTTAGCTTTTTGTCCATGGATGGAAAATGGAAATGGACAGCAGCATTCCCTGTTAACATCTTTAATTGTGCTTGCCAAACCACCAGCCATCATGAATGATGATGATGAGTAGGTAACTATATAAAATACCCCCGATTAGGCTAGGGCCTATGTCAAACAGTTGACTGTTGTAATGTAGTTCATTATGTGAATACAGATTTCTCGAATTTCTCACAAAATTTCCAAACTTATGAAACTACCGTCTCACATTCACCGCACAATTGGACCGGCAAGCGTTGCATATCAAAAATTCTTGGGGCAATTTTTGATATTACCTTTGTGGCTGGATTCCAACGGATTTTTATCGCGGCCGACGGCTGGAAGGGGGCCAGCCAACTTGGGACATAAAACATGACAACGTCCTTTACACTGAATGGCAAATGGTAGCTACGCTGACGGCGCGCTTTTGCTCTTTAGGAGGGATTCTCTTGCGCTTTTTTCTATTCTACTTTTACAGCGGCAGTTACGTGAGCTTTGGAAATGGAGAGTTTAATTAAATCAGAAAAGTAACGTAGTTAACAAAGCTAGGTATTGGTATCGATTCGTATGCGCACAAAATAACACAAAATCTTGACTAAAATGGTCAATGGTCATCTTTCTTTGTCCTGAGAGAACAGAAAGGAACGGCAACAATTATGGTTAAGATTTCGTTGAGTCATGCTCTCCACGAATCGATAACATTACCCGTAGGACTAGTGCGGCTAATAAACTATAATTATTTACATATTTGTGACAGTTTTGTAATCAAATTACTATATTTATATCTCTGTCTACATGTTCATGTTCAAAGTATCAAGTCTGCTGCACAAAGCACTGGCTGACTGGGGAAATGACGTGATCTCATTGGGTTTAAGTCTTTACTCGCACCCCGGAAGAGGCTGTCAGCATCCACCCCGGTATAATAACGTGTATCGATCTCTCTTTGCTTCCGAATCAATATCCGGTGCAGTGAGACAGTACAGCAGGATATGAAGGAGATTTCTTCTTGAGTGTGTTGTCGGAAAATGATGGAAGTTTTTTATGTTTAAGCATTTTTGATGAAAGATCAGTTTGGTTCTACATAAGGTATGTAATGTATCCTAGGAAGTAAGCACGCCGGCACCAGACAAGTAACTTGAGTTTTACTGCGTCTTGACTAGTTTGCATAAAGCCGTGTCTCCTGCTTTGACAAACATACCCCCGCGGGGCAGAGAGGGGAAGGGAAATGTTTGAGAAACCCTTAAAAAAAAAATTGTTTGTCAAAGCAGGAGACTGGGCTTTAAACAGCAAAAAACCATTTTTGAAGCAGGGAAACATTTTTCTCATATCGTTGAACCAAACACATGCTGTTTTTTTTAGTAAGTTGTCGTTCGCTCATTAAATCTCCTATGCTGGAGTGAAAGCAATAGAAAACATAGAATGTTCCAGTTGCTGTTGCAGAAGTCAGAAGAGTTACTTACAGTGTATTGTAATTCCGACGATGGGCGGACAACCTGTCACTTAAATCTAAAATTTCAATATATTTTTATATGTTCATTAGATTATTTTATACAGTACATCATAATAAACCTTATTTTAGATACCCTGTGTACGAGTTATCTCTTTTTAATAACGCTTCTGAAACATACACGTATTTGATATTAAAACACTTTATCAACCCGTTTCATTTTACGCACACATTAAGCCAGCTATTGTTTATGAAAGGTCAAACAACCTTCATTGAATACCGTATTGTATTCCTGATATATGGGGGAGGGGGGAGGGGCCAACACAGAAAGGTATAGATAAAAAACAATGCCGGGTGAAGCCCGCACATTTGGTGAAGATAAGGTTTTTGACAGCATAGAGACTAACTTGTTTTGATCTATGTCTGGATAATATGGTTTAGGCCCGTATTTTTAATCAGCTCTCAAGAGTGACAGCAAGTTTGAGTTTGAATCAGAAATGTCATTACAGTACAAAACGGCCTGTCAAATCCACACTTAATATCGCTCATAAATACGAGCCTTAGAGTAGCATTTTTACTCGTACATCTCTAAAATTACGGCTCAAAATTGTTATGGGGTAGAGAGTATTTTATTTTAAGATTAAGTTTTATTGGTAATGAAAATTTTCTTCTAAAGTATGTACGACTATAATTATTCTATGATTTTGAATCACACAGAAGAGTTTTTATTTCACAAAGCCAATAACGTGATAAGCCGGTCTGCCTCAGAGCCATGTCAGGTTTAATCCCATCTACAAACACAAAGCCATTTCTGCGATCTTTTTTATTTTAACATGGCGTGTATTTATTTCAACCTTTACCTTTTTACGTAAACTATCACTGAGTCAACATTTTCATGTATAAACAGAATTTTATTTGTATATCAATAGGGTTTTTAACTACCGTAGCAGATTCGTAGCAATTGCCTACGTCGTAGCAATACATACTCCACATATAACGGCCAAAGAGAAACAGGTCGAAGACAGTAAAATTAAACTATTTATTATCAGAGAAAAATCATGTCCCTTGTCCCGGTCAATCGTCGATTGTTCCCGAAGTCATGTCAAAGTCATAAGCAGCCAGCAGCAGCAAAGAGGTGCAGAAAAGAATCTGCACAAACAATTAATGGTACGAAACAACAAAGTAATTAATAGTATGAAAAAAAATATTCAATATCACCCATGTGACTTCTTTCTTAATTTTAAAGTAAGCGTACAAAGTCTTTGAATCTCTCTGTAAAGCTGGTATTTATCAAACACGATCAAGTTTTATTTATTCGGTCAAGATAGACTTCACGAGTTTTCACACAATCAAGTTAATTTACGTTCTTGTCAAACTAAACAATATCTATGGTCAAAGATATTGGATACTCAAAAATCTGATACCTAAAGAAACCTAATACGTAAAACAAATGAAAAATTTACAGAAAACCTCTTAAAGACGTTCCTTTGTAACGCGTCAGAAGTTTCTAAACGAAACCGTCATAATTCCCCTTCATGAAAAATTGGTTCGATTTTGGCCCATAATTTGTCACTTACGCCCTCGACAGCAGGGCGAACTTCCAACGAGGGATTAAAGGAAAACGTTATGAATAATTAAGTGCATAAGGAACTTTTTTACTCGCCTACTTTTCTAAGGTTATTTTTTTATGTGACAGTCGAGGATGAACACGGAAAACCACTTAGTTTCTTCTGAATGTAAGAATAACTGCTCGGATTGGTAAGGACTGTTTTTATATTAATATTGTAAATGTAATATTTGATTTAAATGTTTTTTTTTCTTATCCGGCAGTTTAATGGACGACCTGCCTGGTCATAGGTTCAATCAATGCACAAAAATATGTTATTTTTAGGCCCTGCCCAGTCTTTGTCTAGTCAAATGTTTGTATTCAGTATTTATGTTTTCATAAAACTTATTTGACGTGTTTATCTCTACCGGATTGAGAATGAAAAAGGCTTCTCAAGCAGAATTTGTTAATATAATATACCTATATATTTTTATTGAACCTTACCACCGTTATGAAAACTGTAAAGCCTCAGAACTCCTCTAAATCTAATTGCTTGGGAAAACCTTCATAACATACATATCATTTTACTGCTAAAATGAAAAGAAACCATATTTATCCACGCAGCCAATAAAGTGCACCTCTTCAGAAATTCCAAGTAAAAGGTTTAATAACTCTGAAAATAATGGTATATTAAATAGTTTCTTCCAGGCTTTGACATTGTTCCTTCCTCTAAAGCCTTTTGATTCAGGAAGGAATTTCATCATACCTTATTATTATGCGTCCTTAGACAAAGAATATTTACCGTTTTGTGCTGTTGGCTGTATCACGAAGGCCATAGAAATGCCTTCATTTACTGGTATTACTACGAGAAAGTGGATCCATTACATATTAAGTACTACTGCTTTTTACCCTCGGTTTCACCTGCAATGAGTTTTCCCGTGGAAATTAAAGTTTTCCCAAGGTAAAAAGTAGTCTATGCCCTATTTTGGGACTTAACACATATGCAGGCATGACGTGTGCTAAGTTTCAACCCGATCCGTCGATAAACATCTAAATTATTCAAATAATCAAACATCCAAATATCACAAATTTGGTATTTATAATATTCGTAGGATACTAGAAACTTATTGCTATCAAATATTTACTATTGCTTATTTCACATAAGTGTTAACGTGAGATGAGGATGCGGGTGAAGTACCTATTAAAGGTAAGCCAGTAATTCTATTGAGTGCTCTTTCAGGTCCAATAAGTATGATTGATTGAAAATAATACATCAGAGTAGGTATACATACAATAAACACTACTCAAACGTGGTGGGATCGAGATTTTTATTTAACCCCTATAAATTAACATGAATCTACTTTCTGAGCGTGAAATGTAAATTTCGTTGATAACATAACCGGAGTGAGCGTGGCTCATTTCCTTGGTTTACGCACTTGGTTGAAACACATCAAGCCGCCTGCGCCTTCCGGAGGAGCTTCGTATCATTTCCTGACACAATGCAAGCAGGATAAACAGGCATAGAATATGATATTATTAAATTTTTTTGTAGGTACCTACATAGTTGTAATTTTTAATGTTATTGAAATGCTCCAAATGCCACTAATAAACAGAGTTCTTCTTTTTGTCGTATGTGTTCATGGACGTAGGTACAGGTTTTGGGTCAGGGGGGGCGAATCACTTTTCGGATGTACAAAAGTTGATAGTTAGTGGGGGAAAACAAAAATCCACGGGGGGACAGCTGCCCCCCTTCCCCCCCGTCGGTACGCCCATGTATGTTTTTTGAGTTTGTCGATCCAATGAATAGTAATGAAAGAACTAGCTAATGGCCTCATAGGTATATTAAAAAGTTTCATTTACCAATCTTCGTTCACTCTGCAAAATGTTTAACAACGTACCATTTATTTTTATATATATGAGAAGACAGTTCATAATTTCTGACATTGTACTGTTCTGTTCCTACGCTCGAATTATGATAGATTTGTAAACAATCCAGGAAATGTAGTCTTTAGCACAAAGAATACTCAAACAATACAATAGAATACAATGCAGTTAAGTATTAAGTAGACAACTTTGAGAAACAATTTCCCTTAGCATAAAAATGTAGTCTTTTATTTTATGAATTCTCATAAGCGCGGAAGCCAAGGAGTTACCAAAGAAACAAGAGACAATAAATGGCCTGAACAAAGGGAATGCATACAAAGAGCCCTTTATAGACGTGCTTTTCTCTTTCACGGCATTGAAACAGCTTCATGAACAATGAGGTATTTATCGTTACAAGATAATATTCAAAATGCATACACAGTATGGTCTGGTAGTTCCTGCTTTAGATTTTAGAAATATTGTAGTGTGAGGTAGTTGATGCTTTAGAAAATGATACAATTGTATATTTAATTCTTAAAACAATAAAGAATATAATTAATAAATATTTGAAGTTACCAAATTATGAAGAAATATGAACTAAAATTATTAATTATCAGTATGTACTCGTATTTAGTCAAAGCAAGTGTGAATATACAGGGTGGCCAAAAAGTCGTGGATCAAACGAAACAGGGAGATAGAGGAGGTAATTTCCAACAAAAAATCTTTCCCCAGCATGGCCATAACTTCATTGCACGAAAAGATATGAATTATTTTAGTTTTTTCAATGAAATTACCGAGTTTTTTTACAATTTAATCTGTAAAAAATTAAATTGATTAAAAACAATAAAACAAATGCTGTTGTATTATGAGTCGATAATGTATCAATACTACAAAAATTGTTTTGCAGCTCTTGGTATCAAACTTAACGAGCAATGATTTTTTTTCCGTAAATTTTGAAGCGTTACAAAAAATTACTTCACACTTTAAGAGCACTTTTTGGAAAAAAAATGTATTACGGAAAAATGACCTTGTATTAAAAAAACTTGCTGGTTTAATGCTGATTCAAATGAGGTACAACACTTTACTCTTTGATCTTTAGTTTTGGATTTATGGTCGTTTTTTCATATCAAGGTGCAAATTTCATTAAGTTAGCCTTATTTTTAAATTTATTAGTTTATCATAAACTGCTAGTTTTTTGTACGTTGGAACGCTAGAACTGTTCTTGTCACAATTAGGATTTATGAAACGGACAGACACTGTTTCACATTAACTAACCTAACCTAACCTAACCTAACCTAACCTAACCGGTGGATTGGTCGAGGCGGACCTATTGCATGGCCACCCCGGTCACCCGACCTAAATCCCATAGACTTTTTTGTTTGGGGCTATTTTAAAGAAATTGTGTATCAAAGTGAGAATAACACCGAACAAGAACTACGACAAAAGCTCGAGTTTGCTAAGTTACAAATTCTAAATAACAGACGTGCATTCCGCCGATTACGTGCGAATTTTATTAGGCGGTGCAGATTGTGCATTATGGTCAGAGGTAGGAACTTTGAACATTTACTGTAAAAAATTGTATTTTAATAAAAATTACTAAGTCATAATCGTTCTTTTATTTCATGATGGCTTCTGAAATTACTACATAGGTAAGGTTAAAAAAATAAATAAAAAAAAGTAAAGTAAAATCTTATTTTTTTCTTTAAATCTACCATTTTGTTAAATTTGCACCTTGATATGAAAAAACGACCATAAATCCAAAACTAAAGATCAAAAGAGTAAAGTGTTGTACCTCATTTAAATCAGCATTAAACCAGCAAGCTTTTTTAATACAAGGTCATTTTTCCGTAATACATTTTTTTTCCAAAAAGTGCTCTTAAAGTGTGAAGTAATTTTTGTAACGCTTCAAAATTTACGGAAAAAAAATCATTGCTCGTTAAGTTTGATACCAAGAGCTGCAAAACAATTTTTGTAGTATTGATACATTATCGACTCATAATACAACAGCATTTGTTTTATTGTTTTTAATCAATTTAATTTTTTACAGATTAAATTGTAAAAAAACTCGGTAATTTCATTGAAAAAACTAAAATAATTCATATCTTTCGTGCAATGAAGTTATGGCCATGCTGGGGAAAGATTTTTTGTTGGAAATTACCTCCTCTATCTCCCTGTTTCGTTTGATCCACGACTTTTTGACCACCCTGTATAAAATTCACGATAAAGAGACTAGATGGATTTAGATGAAATCGAAAATAGATTGAATATGACAAAGGCTATCTTTAACACCATAGAGTCGCAAAATACATATTTAGAGGCGTGAGAATCCTCAGGATGGAGAGCAAATTACTTATTGGTGAAAAAATTAATCAAAAATCTCTGCGGCTTTGAGGCTAAATTTAATTAAAAACATATTCCATCCTTCGCTATTTTAATGAGGGCTGTTATAAAAAAAGTCATTAATTACAAGACACCGATTTTTAACGTTCATAAATCACGAGCTCTTCTCATAATCGGGTCTAATTAATTTTTTAGAGCGTTATTGAGAAGGTTTTTGTTTCAAAATTAGAAAATATTGTCTAGTGCCCTTTTCTTTTAATTAATGGAGACATCAATGGGTTTATTTTTGGACCTTGACTTTTCCATTATATCTTGGAGATATATGAAAATTCTTGCAGATTTTTTTTACGTCCTTAAGTAAGGTAGTTATTTCCTGTACTCTGTTACATTTTATTCTGCATTCTGCCTCTTTGCTTTAGTTATTTTGTCAAAACTCTCGATTCGGAAAATTATCGTTTGCAAACTTTCTAAAAAACACTTTAAATACCAAAACTGAGCCTTACATCGGATAATAACTGAACTCGCCCCATTCAAAGATTATCTTCATCCCAGCTCACTGAGAGAGAGGTAAATTTAAGGTTGTACCTATTCGAGCCAAACGTTCTAGCCGTCCTACTTTCGGAACTGTTACTATTGAATAGCTTTACTTAGACGCTATCCTCAGTTAGACTTCCAACTTGCAAAGTTTTCAGACCAAG
The DNA here is from genome assembly GCA_029255725.1 of Scrobipalpa atriplicella. Classification (NCBI taxonomy): domain Eukaryota; kingdom Metazoa; phylum Arthropoda; class Insecta; order Lepidoptera; family Gelechiidae; genus Scrobipalpa; species Scrobipalpa atriplicella. The sequence continues at coordinate 48,462 of JARACY010000110.1, forward strand.
ATGTAAATTGATTGAACGTATCGGATTACTTAGAATCTTAGAGAGGTACAAATGTTTAGTCAACTATTTTCACGTCGTCTTTGAACGTCTGACGTTATTGAGCGAGGAAACATTCAGAACAAAATGACTTCTACTTAAAAGAAAGTTAAGGTGGTTTGATGAGTTTGATTAGCTGAGTGCTGCCCCCAAAAGTAATTTTATTGAGTCGTTGCGCAATTCAACAGCGGCCACTTTTAGCACTATCGACATTCAAAGCTTAGTTATTTAGTGTGAATTGTAATTTTATGGATTACAAAATGAAGAATTAAGTACTTGCAATTTGCGCAAAACGAAAAAAATTTACACACAGTAGAGTCAAAGCTAGCCGCAGTTCCTCAAATCAGTGTTAAGACTCATCACAATACATTTACTACTTGTGGGGCAGACTGAGCTCATCAAGTAGCTCAACACTTTAAGTATTTTTTTCTTTCAATGAATGGTTATTAAATAATAGTGACAGGCTAATTGCGATATACCAATTTCTTCTCTAGAACTTGTCGGTTCCAAACACCCCCAAAACATCAATAAACAGGTTTAAACAGGGTTTTCATAGGAGGTCCTACGCGTTTTGAATAGAAGATGGCACGTCGATTGATTGGCGGGGCGTCCAAGCCCAAACCCCGCAGATAATTTGATATTCAGTAAATATTGGCAGATAAAATAAAGCCCAAATTGAGTTTTCAAACCGGCCTAAATTAATTTGCAACTTCATAACAGGTCCGCGAATTTTTTCATTAAATCGTTTCGTTGCTGGTAGACGTTGGTGATAAAGGATTGTTTACAGTGTGACACGTGTTTGGAAAATATTAATTTGACGTTGACTTATTACAATGAATTTGCATTGCTGGACTGAAAGCGTAGAAGATTATAGAATGTGCCAGCTGCTGTAAAAACCAGCTATATTGTTATTTAGACTATGGGCTGACAACCTGTCACTACAGTAATATACAGATCAATTTTAAACAATCCTTAAAACTTGTCAGACGTGGCGGGACGACCTTTTGTTTCGGTCTTTTAAGCTCCTTCTACCCCGTTAGGGATACGGGCGTGATAGTATGTATGTTTGTATAGTATGTAATATTTATAAAAGTGTAAGAAAGATAGATTTTCAATCATTATATTAATCAGTTTATCTCAAAGATAGATTTTTGTAAAAATATTTATAGGAACTAATAAGAGGAAAAGGAAAATCCAAAATTATCTAAACCAAAAATTCTATGTAAGGCTCGTATTTATAAAGCGATCTCAAGATTGAGAGCAATATTGAGTTCGGATTGGACAGGTAATTTTTTACTGGAATGAAATTTCTGATACAAACTCAAACTCGCTGTCACTCTTGAGAGCTGATTATAAATACGGGCCTATAAGCCCTAGCTAGAAACTATCTCTCGTTGGACCTCAAGCGTTACATTTTGCGCCTACCATCAACCCACCCAGAATAACAGCTTCAAGGCTTCATAATATGGAGATTCTTAGTACATTCACCCCTTCAAAGTTTCATATGAACTCTGATATTATGTTATGAACAAAATATGTTTGCGCAGCGTTATTAAGGCAAGTGTTGGCAGTGCAACAACGTTGTTTCAATGCAAATATGGAAATTTTCTAACGCCGCGAAAATTTTCTGTTTAATAAAAGTAGATGGAATTTGCAAGTAGGTCTGCCTTAATTTGTATGTGTGTTAATGGGAACTGGCATGGAAATTAAGAAGCTTTTTTGTTGCGGTATTTTTGTATTTGTTTCTATACAAACGGCTTAAAGAAGGCATTTGTGTGTAAATCAAAAAACCTAGATTTATATACAGGCTACGTTAATTTTACTGCTAAAAATACTTTGTTAAAACTGATTTCGGAAAGCCATTAAAGTTGTTTTTAGGACTGTTTATGATTGCAGTTAGTTTTATGAGACACTATATTATGTAAGTAGGTTGATAACGGTATGCAAGACATACGGTAACCCAATTTTAAATCCACTCATATGCTAACGAGAGCCATCGTATTTTCTGTTTTCTTTTTCGTCCCTTCACAGAGGTAATTATTTTGACTCTATGGAGTTCCAGCCAGAAGCCCATTTTAATTAAAATTTCCAAACGATTTTATGAACTAGAAATTTAATTATGGAAGCAAAACGGTTCGCAAGTGTATCGGACGTGGACTCGTGCGGTTGTTAATTTATGTTAAAGTGTTGACAGCTACTTTATTATACCCCCCGATGTGAATTTGAGCATCCGGCAGCCCAAGCGTTGCTTAGATAGTTTGTCACTTGTAGAGATTTTGAATAGAGTGCTATTAAAATGAAAATGAGATACACGTTTCGACCAGAGTGTATCACTGGTGGCACATAGCCTACTCTCCAGAAGGATGGGGTGTACTGTGGCTACACTACGCTACACTTTTAATGTGTCAAAAAATTTCCTCGTTTGCATAACGCGTCTTTGACCGCCCCGTTGGGAAGCTGTTGAATGTTTCTGTACTGATCATCGTAGATATAATATATAAGAAGGATATATCCTTAGAGGAGGCTTATTTTCTGCAGTGGACGATTATCGGCTGAGATGACGATGGTGACGATGACTTTAAACCACTTCTTCACAACTTACCCTCCTGAAGCTCAACTGAAGCCTCCTTTCAACCAATATTTTGTAATATAAAGTTTACCAATGTGGAACGCAATAAATGATTGATAGAACCCTATTTTATTAAAATAAACTAACTTCTACTCTATGAACAAAAAGAAATGGTACGTGAAGCAGAAGTAGGTAAGTTAAATCAGCTGTAATTCCCTCCTAAATCACCGAAACGTAGCAAGATAGCAAGAACAAGGTTTCAGATCATTGTACTTACGCCGGGACCCAATAGACAAGATCGCTATGATCAAGTAAGCGAAGTTGTGCTGGAAACAGCACTTAAGCACCGCTTTCAGCCCCTCCGAGATTGCATTCCGATGAATTACGGGCGCAGTGGAAGTTGTTGCAGTATTTGCTGGGCTCCGAACTAGCGCTTAAAGCGCTGATCGGGGAATTATGAGTCGCTGTAATTTGGTTCCGATTGGCTGCTCTTTGTAATCTACGCTCTTTGTCTTTGTGGTAGCCTTCCTGACTTATCATTGTATTTCCTAGTCTTGAGCACTGATCTGAGTTGTACTCAGATAATATAATACTTTCATTACTACGGGGTGTAAGGGACAGCGTCCCGCAAACTTATAGGGGTTGCTCAGTCAACGAAACTGAACAACTACCACCAGGATTTTTTTTCAGGAAATGAAAATAAAAATTAGCTGTTTCCTACAAAATGACCACATTGATCAGACAATTTGTATGGAAAAGCAAAATTTTTTTTTCATTTCCTGAAAAAAAAACCTGGTGATATGTGTTCAGTATCGTTGACTGAGCAACCTGTATCAGTTTGTGGGACGCTGTCCCTTACACCCGGTATAGGAGTTGTGCTCAGATTTCAATACCGGTTTAGTATGCCAAAGAGATACAAACAATAGTAGGTACTTTTGGAAAATTCTTATTCTTTGATTAAGAATCATGGGTGAATATAACACGTATATCAGAGTATATAATTATGAATTTTGTTAAACAGAATGAGTTACAATACTCGTACCTATTTTAGTTTGAAAAATAAATACATAGGTCCAATATTGCCCAAGTGGCAGCTAATCTATTTGAATAAAAAATCAAAATAAATAATGATAAAATTTTCGCCATGAAAACAAATTATCAAGTGAGTGATCGTCTGCCTTCAGGCTTCAGTCAATTTCAGAATAGAATAGAAACGAAAAACAAACGGCTATATTTTTAGCCATTGCTAACAAATAGTATAGACTATGCACTCTACATCCCTCTCTATGCTCTCTAACCATACTAAGGCTCGTATTTATAAAGCGATCTCAAGATTGAGAACAATATTAAGTACGGATTTGACAGACCGTTTTGTACTAAAATGACATTTCTGATACGAACTCAAATTGACTGTCACTCTTGAGAGCTGAGTATAAATACGGGCCTTAAACTCGCAGTATACGTGTAAGTACTAAATAGTACAAAATACAATTTATGTTCCGAAGACAAAGTGCAAGATACAAATCTCTAGGGCTTTGGAACACTCCTGGATGTCTCGGTCGAAGATACTTCGACTCCTAGTTTTAGATAAAGTCGGTATTTCCTCCTGATACACTTGTCTTAAGTTCAGCCTGGTGGAAAGAGGTTTCAACTTCAACCTTTCCGCGAATTGTATTTTAGAAATACGGTTCGCGGGTTCTTCGTTTAAGTATATTGATTTTGTAAATAATAAAGAGGGTGTTCTGTTCAGTTTTCGGCTATGAAATACTTGAAAAATTCGAACGGCCCAAGTAGGACGAATTAGGGATACCTTACATGACCATTAATTACTTAATGAAAAAAGCTAGAAACTCTAGAAAGTGGGTTTAGGATTACAAATAAGTTTCGTTTCTATTCTATTTTCTATGTATCTAGTTTGTGTGAGAAAAATTATTCTTGGTATTATAAATAATAAATAAATTGAGTTCTTACTTCAAAAACATTTAAATGAAACGTTTCTACTCTTGAAATATAACTTAAGTTCCAGTCTAAACTTAGACCTCTTCTTTTTTAAATGGTATCTGAAGTCTCTCCCCTGATAGGTTCATTACATCTTCAGGGGTTTTAAGTACTTTTTAAGAGTAAATTTTTTGAATGTAAAAGATCCATCTATTTACACTGGACTCGAAAAAAAGTGGATTTAGTTTTAAAACTCAAGATTCTTATAAAAGTTTATGAAAATGAAATACTTGAGCAAGTAGATATTATAACAAAAATAATGACTTTAAATATAAACTGCCATAAAACACAGCATCATAGTAACTCCCATATGTTTAATAACACGAAAGTAAATAACAAAATATAAAAACCCCGACACTTAGTTACGACCGTTTAGCAGTTTGCGCGTAGTAAATGTCACCCGGTGATCCGCTGACAGATAAAGTTTTAAATTATTGCCGAAGCAGGAAATAAAACGCCGTACTGGTGTGTATACGGCCGATATTTACATACATTTGCAGTATGCAGGGAAATATTTCATATGAAACGAATTATGGCTGACACTAAATGTAATACATTCAAAAGGATTTGAAGGGAAAATATACAAGAGGCTTGGTGATTTTCCTAAATAGATTGAAATTGTGTCTAAAATTTTGTGTAAGTAAGACATAAATAATCACATCATAAGTAACTGTCAAAATTATTTGACAGCATGGTAATATGGTTTTAACTACGTATGTATGTACGTATGATAAGAATCGCATAAATGATATAATCTTCACGGAAATTGCCTATTAAACAAATCGCTGAAAAACAATCGCTGATATTATAACCGACAGCATTTATAACAAGCATTTTATTTTGATTTAATACATGCCAGTTTATGGTACCTATCTAGATCGATCTTGTGTACGCTACGGTAGCAGGAGTTAGTCTGTTACTCGTATCAATAGTATTTTGATGAAAACATAACCCTCCTTAGCTTGTTGGTGTCGGGTGTGAGGTGAAGATTTATCTGTTCAGACGCAGCATTCGTCTCAATTAGGCGGACAGGCAATCTGTCAATCAGTTCCGCAGGGAGAGATTCGTTACTGAGTTTATTGGAAGAAATACAGCTTGCTGAAAGAATAAGCATCATACCTACCACGAGGAAAAACAAAAATAAAACAAACATAAAAAACTATTGTTATTGACAGCGAAATAAATAGAGTCAGATATAGAATGTTCGACTGCAGATTGGTTTCCAATATTTTTTTTTCTCTATCATAGTAAAAATATTTCTAAATACGTAACTATGGCTAAATACAAAACCGAAAATAGATAGGTAATGCACGAAAAAACCCGCGCCGCTGAGTTTTCAGCTATAACTCTTGAAATTTAATCATGACCACGCTGGCCGAACCAACTACCAACTTGGGCCAACTTTGACCGAGCTGAGCCAACTTAGACGACTAACCCCAGTGGTCATTAGTTCTTGTTATTTTTTTTTGTTGTACTTATGTAGAGAAAAAACTCTATGAACAACGTCAATCTTGTCTTAGCACACTTTTATACGCCTCATAGGCCTCTGACCGTGAGTTGCTCTAAGGCCTCTGAAATTATAATCACTTCTTTCGATTCGTATGCGCACAAAATCACTAAATCTTGACTAAAATGGTCATATATAATTTGTCTGTCTATCTTGAAAAAACAGAAAGGGACGGCAAAAATTTAGGTTAAGATTTAGTTAAGTCATGCTCTCCACGAATCGATATCACTATCAGGCTATCAGACACAGACATCAGGGACTAACTTTAAGGCTCGTATTTATAAAGCGATCTCAAGATTGAGATCAATATTAAGTATGGATTTGACAGGTCGTTTTGTACTGAAATGACATTTCTGATACGAACTCAAACTCGCTGTGACACTTGAGGGCTGTTTATAAATACGGACCTAAGGCACGGAATAGTTTTTTGTTCGGCAGTGATATAATTCAGCCCGTATTTTCTTAACAAAACTGAGTAACAAACAATCTTACAAAGTGACAATTCAACTCACAGTTCTATTACGATAACAAAACGTCAAATAAGGCACCTTCTAAGTTAGCTAGCTATCATCTCAGTATGTTGAAATTTTACCGGCTCTGTGGTTCCGCATAATCCTCGCGAAGTATTTTAGGGTGCAGGTGCTGACCGCCACAATATATCCGCTGCTGGCTGCCGTCGTAAATAATATCCTAGTTTTATAGCCTACCACTTCTCTCCGGCTTCTGGGCGGAAATAAGAGAAAAACTGGTAGAAGTGTTATGCATAGTCAGCATTTGAAAGAGAGTAAGGGTCGTATTTATAATCAGCTCTCAAGAGTGACAGCGAACTTGAGTTTGTATCAGAAATGTCATTTCAGTACAAAACGACCTGTCAAATCCAAACTTAATATTGCTCTCAATTTTGAGATCGCTTTATAAATACGAGCCTAAGTATTTCTCTGCAGTGTAACGTGCGGCATAACAACTCTGGTTTACATTCTGGCCACTGTGCTACACCCTTTTTTTGCATTCAATTTCTTGAAAAGTAAAACGATTTTAAAAAGTTCTTTTTTATGACAACGTCAAAGATAGAGCAAGTTCTAAATAGCTATCTGCTCATCTAATGTTGGTAATAAAAGAAACTAGCAGAAAGATGTATACGTATAGATAAAAGAATATCTTAATTATACATTAGACGCTTTTAAAAAATGTTTTCATAGGTAGTTAAATTTCGCTTAGCTAGACCCTGGGTCTAACAATTTTATGACCATTCCATATAATCTCCACAAAATGGCGGAATCCATTTCAATCATACTTTCTACATTGATATTTTATGTTTCTGTTCGATGATAGCATTTGGATTTATGACGAATGGGGATTTCAACCTACTTTTATTACGAAGGCTTTAAAATACAGGAACTTAATATTTTAAGATATAGAGCTGCACCTTGAAAACGTAATAATGCCTTTATTATTTTGATTATCAGAACTTTGACAATTCGTGAAAGACAACATAAATTAGTAGAACGTCGTAATTTTTTGTAAGAACTACAACGTTTCAAAAAGACTATTCATAGTTGAAGTACCTATAAAAATATGATGTCACATTTCGTAAACGCCATAAATACAAAACAAACAAGTAGCTACATGGTAATGGATATTTTATCAACTACTTTGTTTAACAACAATTACTTTGTTTTTACGCCATCATTCATACTGTTACTTATCCATTATGTGATTTTTTATAAAATATATTTGATTATAGACTTTACAAAATTTATTTTGCCCTATTAATACACCACTTTCCATTTTTTTTTATCAGGAATCAAATATCAACATTAACAATAATAAATGGCTGGCAGATAGTTTTATTTAAAAACTAATTACTTTCTAAACACTACTCTCTTAGGACTGAAGATAATCAAGTACCTGCGAGTACAACTTGGAATATTTTTTCCTCAAAGAGACATTACAGCTGTCTCAAGAGGCACGTCGCTTTTCTTGAGCACTGTTTCGGCTTATAACTCCTCGAGCCAAATTCTTCGTTATGGATAAGCTGAGGGTACTTGTAAATCTATACTAATATTTATGAATGCTACAGTATGTCTGTTCCATAAAAAAAAGCTTTTTTTTTTCTATACCTACTTGATCAGATCAATGTTTGACGTAAAAGTTTCAATTTATCCTAATAATATTATAAACACGAAAGTTTGTAAGTACCTATGGATGGATGTGTGGAAGGATGGATGTATGGATGGATGGATGTTTGTTACTCTTTCACGTCTAAACGGCTGGAGAGATTTTAATAAAATTTGGTATGGATGTAGCTGACACCCTGGATTAACACTACATAAGCTACTTTTTACCCCGGAAAAATGCCTGATTCCCACGGGAAAACTCAGGAAGCCGCGGGTTAAACCGCGGGGCGGAAATCTAGTTATTTCATATTTCGAAATCATCACCATCCCACCATTATCGTCTCCACCGAGGAGCGCGAGCCTACCATCAAGCCTTAATCGTCCACGCGGGCCGCTGGTATACCTACTGAGGTATGGACATACCTTATTATGATCAAAAGGAAAAGTTAATCGGTTTCATGAGAAGAGCACAATATCCACCCACTTAAAATATTAGTTTGTAACGACTAGAAAGTGCTCATACATTTATATATTAGTTTCACGAAATAAGAGCCATGTTTGTATAGTCTTGTGCACATGAAATATTTAAATGTCAGTCAATATTCTGCCAGTTTAAACTTGGAATGTGTAGAGAAATCTCACATATTAACCTCGATATAAATATTTCAAAAATTGACCTTTAAACACTTCAACTCAAGACCAACTCGACATAGCCTAGTCTGAGTACTTGACCTAGAACCACAGTAATCTAGATTCAGGGCATAAGCTGGTGTATTAGATGCTAGGTCACGACCGTACTCGCTACCTTGTACACATTAATTATACATTGTAGACCTAGAACACTGTGGATGCTGTAATGTAGCTTATCTATTTATTTTACTGTTCATTATACACAATATTGCACAAAGGAGACATACATAAACATACGAAGTCACATGTGTGAATGAGATATGAAAAAATACATGTGGTTTACATACTAACGTCCATATTTTCAATCAGATTCGTACGCATTTAACCATATTCTGTACAACAATATTTAAGCAGCAGTGCCTAAGAGCAGCGCTAAGTAAAAAAAAACGTCAGAAAAATGTAAGACTAAAAAGCAAAACGTTTTTTTTTTTTGATTTTGTTGGTCTATTGATTTGTGAAATTCCGTTATAGGCAAAAGCTTGTACTTTACAATATAAAACTCTACTAAGTTATGTTACTCGAAGTAAGTTATTAAAATTAAATCATCTCGAGTCAAACGACAAGATAATTTATTTATTTGCTTGAAAGGTAGTTTTTACAAAGGCTTGTCAGTTAAATCCAATTAAATCGGATCTGTATTATACTCCAGACGGAGAGAAATTTCTAAATTCTAGATTCCAGATCTTCAGATGGTTTATACCTGGATAAATTCATTTATAACTAGTTCTGGACTTTGCTAACAAATTAATGTTGATTTAATTCATAAAATACCAAGAATAATTCAATGAAATATTTTGAAAGCATTTGAAGTTATTGCGTATTTCTTTGATAATAATAATATGACAGTATTTTCAGACAAGTAAGTCGACGAATAAAATAATAAAACAAAAGGAAAACATGTTTTCCTTTCTTTCTTTGAGTGTATTTTTTTAAATAGAATAGAGTACCTAAATATGCGTTTTTTATCCCTTCTAGACTCGTATTTATGAAGCGTTCTCAAGTTTGAGAACAATACTAAGCATGGATTTGACAGGCCAATTTGTACTAAAATGACATTTCTGATATCAAACTGGCTGTCAGTCTCAAGAGCTGATTATTAATACGGGCCTAGTGTTAGTGTAATACTGGACAGTTCCTGGCTTCTACGACTTCTATGACAATTTAAGCCATGATTTTAGCTAAACCTTACATCCACAGTCCACTGTTTAGTCTGTGAACTTGTGGAGTAAAATTAGCTGTACCATTAACTAAATTATTCAAATTAAAGTCCGAAGCCAGTCCTTAACTAGCCCGGGATTTGCAAAGTATTTTCAACGTTAGAGATTAGACAAAGTGTTGGAGATAATTTAAGTACCTACTTTTACTTTTTTTGGCACACCTTTGTCAACGATTTTACTTGAAGTTACGTGACGAAGCGACAGAAGTTGAAACTGCTTGCCTATTACTGTCTAAAAAAGGTATCTATCTACATGTTTTAAAAAACAAGCTTCTAGTAAATTATAGATTTTAAATCAACTGCGAATTCTCAAGTCATGTAAATGTGAAGCATATTGATCACTACAAGACATCTTTACGTCCCTGTAACTTGGTTTGCGCACTCTACACGTATAGAGTAAACAAAAACATTCAGCCCAAGGTTGATTGAGCCCGCAGATTGAATGATCGAATGATTGAGCGTGTGTGGGCGCTTAATCAACCGAACCAGTGTTTTGTCAGCCGGGAAGACGGGGCGCCGATAAGCCACGATGTATATTGTGAACACATTAACATATTATGTATGATTTCTTATGTAGAAATAATTGTGGTTATTTGATTAAAACTATACTATGGTTAATATAAGGTTTGTAAACAGGCTTTTTGGTTGCACTTATAAGCTGTGGATAAATGTGAAATACGAACAAAATTGTTATCTAAAACACGACAAGGATCTATGCTTCGAAATGTACATATATTACAGTTACAAATACAAATACAAAATACTTTATTTCCACAAAAACAAATTACAGAGACAATAGACACATATAAACATAAAATAACAAATAAACAGTCAGGTAGGCTCAGAGTAGGTAAAACAGTGGAAAAGGGTGTGGACACAGCCAGGCTGTTTTTAAGTCCACCCTAAGTCAAAGGTATAAAGGATAGAAGGTAAAAGAACACAGGTCAGATTGAACTCAAGTATACATAAGTTTGTAATTTAAATTAGCAATTGATGAAAAACTGTTTTTTTTCCAAATGGCGCATTTAGCACTTTTCTTTTCAAAAGTGTGTATGTCATGCATGTTTGAATAAAATCCAGGTCAAAATCTTGTTAGGTACATAGGGTTACTAATATAAGCTTACATAGATGTAGCCAAGCATAATTTGAACTGAACAGCAAATTCTAGAACGTCGTCCAGTCAAAGAGACGTTCCTTCTGTATTCCTCATGTAATTCACAGGATTGGTTCACTGGCGTTGCATTTCTGGCGAGGCTGACATCAAATGAAATAGCTAGGGTGAGGACACTATAGTTGAAGGAGGTTGTTACTCTTATTTGCTGTTGTCTAATCAAATTAAAGGAGTCAAGGCACTACTTCTATTCTACAGAGTGTATTCAACTGCTTACTCGTATTTTCTTCATCCAAACCGAAATGTTATTATGTTATGACGTCCTATTAGCCAAAACTGTACATAGAGCCCTTATACAATAATTTTATTATACAAATAATAGATCCCATTTGACATTTCTTCACCTAATGCTCGGGTTAATCATATTTTACTATGGATTGAAATCTGTCAAGTTTGACCTTACCTTGGCTCTACTATAGATGTAACTACCCCCTTTTCATTTGTCATACACATAACAAGATGCTTCCCATTCTCTAGATTTCTTCTATGCGACAACATTATACGTGATGTTATTTTATTCCGGGTATAAGTACCACACCGATAATGTCATAATATTATTATGACATTTAAAAGAAATATCAGATAAAAGTAAGAGATGTTTTAACCTTGATGTTGGGTCTATTTCCTTACCTGAAACAAACACAAAAGAAAATATATTACTAAAAGAAAATTGTCTATTATATTTTGCACAATATTTTTGACATTTAACAATGATTTTGCGCTCAATTTGCGATTTCAATTTCTCACAAAGATATTAAAAAAGTTGGGTTCATACAACAAAATCAAATAAGTAGGTTTATTTAAAAAAATAAAAATGTTTATTTGCTCTTGACGTTGATCTAATTAACAGGTTACAAAGAGTCAAAAATGTAGAGTTCAACCGGAAGTCTAGAAGGCATTGTCATACACCACAAAATATCGTAAGCTGGTTTGGTGACGGAAGCATACCCTTGTGGAGCCTAATTCAGCTGAATATATACACTATTTTTCTTTATTGGAAATGGGTTACCTCTTGACTCCAGTCTAGGTCAAAGCCGACAGACACACAATCGACGATAAAGCGAGCTCACCCAGAAAAGGCCGATTCACTCTAAAGTGTTGGGGCCTTGGTTGGGGCTGTAGGTACTCGTATGCATTCGGAAACACAGACGCAGATCGTGTGACATCGTTGCTTAGAGATATAATGTACATGATATAGAGAAGCTTACGCAATGGAGTTATCTATCAGACAATCTTGGGTAGAATTTGCATCAAGGCCAGGGTATATTTTACCCTTTACGATGCTAATCGGATCGAGCTAACTTATCGGCCACACGACTTCCAACTTCTTCACATGAATTTGTATGCCAGCTTCATGCCCCGGCATACTAATAAGCCCAGCCGAGTATGAAACCCGTCCATAATGAAATATTTTTCAACGGCCGCCCCTAGAGGGCCGTGATGAAAATTTTATAAGCAACCCTGCTTATATATTCGCGTTGGACGTTACAGCTGATTGATATTTAATAAGAGTTTCAGCCGCAAGTAATTTGTTCAGGACATGCGTCAGCGAATTAATAAATATTTAGGAGCTGTAAGAAAAAAAATACACTCACAGTGCTAATTTATGTTCAAACCATGAATATATAAAAACCTAAAATTTGGCGGGCTAAGAAATGACTGCCACAAATTGATACATTGATATCACAACACAAATGAGGATAGCTTGGCAAGTAGAACAGGGTCTTTATTAATAGCCCGAAAATAAGTACTACAAAATAATACGCTCAAGTCATAACATTCAATTTTCCTGGAATTCACGAGAATACGCATCACAGTCAAAATAAGCGAGTACAGAAACGGAACTCAAACAGCACCTTCATAAATAATAATTGGCTATTGATGTCAACGCAAATGATCTTCGCAACTGCTCTTTGGTAAGAAAATATAATATATTGTTTTGTTACAATATAATTTATTGATTTACTTTTGCTGTGGAATCGGGAAATAATACGATTTGATAATTTTGTTGCCTACCTATAAATTTCCATGGTGGACTAGTTGTGATAAAAAACATCGAATGTACCATATGTATGTACTGTTCTTTCCAGATATATACTCAACTTCAGTTAAAAGATCTAAGGGATCTAGTTGTGATCTTACAAGTAATATAAATTCATAAGAAAATACGTATCAAATATATTACAAATATTATGGGGGTTATAATCCCGTTACAAATAACAATTTTGATGTTGCTATGCTATTTTTATTACTCACTCTTTTGCTTTGTAGTCTGGCAATTTCTCGGTATCAACAATCAAAATAACACTTAACTATGTTACTGCCGACATTGATTGTAGATGTCGAGGCATATCCTGATGTGGAATGACGATAATAACCCTAGACTAGCATCAATATCAGATAGTCATATTGTATTATATTTTGTGTGTTTATTCAGCCGGTAATATCATCCACGTATACCCTAACCTAAGAAAAATACCTACTTAATATTATAAAAGCGAAAGTTTGGATGTTTGGATGTTGGTTACTCAATCACGCTTCAACCACTGGACGGATCGGGATGAAACTAGGCACACATATAGGTTAGGTTCTGGAATATGACATAGGCTACTTTTCACCGCGGCAAAACCTTAATTTCCACGGGAAAACTCATTTAACGCGGTAAAACCGCGGGCGGAAAGCTAGTATCAAATAAGTAGGTGATACGACGTGGATTAAATAAATAAAAATAAACATAATTTTATTTCGGACTACAAGATCCATAGTTGTTAGGATTATGTGAGAATATAAACTTTTGAAATAAACTTACTTAATCGTACCTAATGTACTAATTCGGGTATGAAAAGAATACATTTTACTCTAAATAAACTTTGAAAGTCCAACATTACATTGTGTACACAAAACGTACACTTGAAAGACTTAATTCGCAAAAAAAATACATGAGGCGTACTTCTGAAAACATTTTAGTCATATTTTGCGACATGAAAGGTCAGAATAACAAGACCTTTCGAAGCGGTACTCATGAAAAGAACTCGAAGTGTCCTCACAGTGAAATACTTAGAAAACAAGAGGTAATCAGCTTAGTTTATAAAAGCTCCGGCTTTTACTAACGGATGATCTATTTATAAAAAACTTTTACCTTGTTATAGGTATTTATCAAAACTAGTTTTTAAGCCGATATATTTCTCGTTACAGTAAAGGCCCGAAATCACGCGGTAGATCGAAAAAGCGCTGGCTAGATGTCGTAAAAGCGGATATGGAAGAGAAGGATCTTACACCAGTGGATGCCAAAGTCCGGGCAAAGTGGAGTAGAAAAAGCTGGAAAGCGGACCCCAGCATAAGGTAGGCCGGGAAAAGAAGAAGAAGGAGGAGAAGAAGACAGTGAAAGTTTGCCTCAAACTCGGGCCCAATCATTCCGCTAGGGAAGGTAAGCGCAGCTAGCATAAAATCAATCAATTTCCCTATTTGGGATCAGCCCTCCTGATATTCTTGCGCCCCTCTTGACAATTTTGTGTCATTTCTGTCGTCAGTTGATTGGATGACATGTCATTAGATATGGTTCGCATCCATTTGTTCGGAGGTCGACCTCTGCCATTGGTAGGGTATTCTATGTATTTTTCATAATTCCCAATCTAGCATGGAACACCTAGTTATTGGGCGCTTTTCCACTAGAAGTCACGTCAACGGCAACAGCGACGGCACGGCGACGATCACGTGACAATATCTATATGGGAATCGATGACATGCCGTTACGGTGCCGTGCCGGCAAGTGGAAAAGCGTGTCATATAATTTCATTGATTTTCATACATTATCTCACCTACGATATCGTCGACGATACCGTGCCGTCGCCGTTGCCGTTGACGTGCCGTCTAGTGGAAAAGCGCCCATTAGTATTAATAGTTACATATTATTATTATCATTCTATGTCGCTTAATTCTTAGCCGAGGGTATTCAAGTTTTCTCAGAAGTACGAATAGATAGGATGTTGTGTTTATATTTGGGTTAGGAACACTCTGAGTTTATCGATGGTAAACAAACACGCACAACTACGGAAGTTTCTGATATTGGTACCCACTTACTACAAGGTTGTACAAATAAGATTAATCCAGCTCAGGTAACATGTTGTATATAGATTATTTTCCGTGTGTTTAAAAATATTCAAACTAATAGAAACCATCTTCGGCCTCAACCAATTATTGAACTATCGTATGTTAAACCATACTGTTTGAAAAAATTCTTGCTCTTACCCCAATATTGACTTTACTGTAAAGATTCTTTTTATTTCACATACTTAGCTCACTCTAAAAGAAAGAAATTTATGAATCTAAATTCTTTGAAACTGTTCTTATACAGCTTTATTATTTCCTCATAAAATGGTGGTCCGTGAGTAAACATCGCCGGTCCTTATCCGTTGTCCGTTGCAAAATAAACACAGTACCATCGATCTTCGAGGACGAGTTTAATCGCTAGGCAACGCTCCTTCGCTTTTAAGGGTAGATGATGAAAGCAGCGGTAGCGATTTGACTATCATAATAATAAATAGGTAGTTATATAATTCTCTCAGAATAACTCACGGTACAATTCTCAATACAAAATCTACATACAAAATCTGCCTACACCATAGAAATTAACATATAGATCAATGGCCTACACCTGTTAATTATCACAAATGCAGGCTGAGGGCTTACTCCAGATAGCAGCGGCGCTAAGCAGCAATCTGCTTGCCCAATAGCGCGGCCAGAAATGTCAGCAGCGTTAAGCTGCAATCTGCTTGCCCAATAGCCCGGCCAGCAAGTACTATCTTCCTGCGTCTATTAAATGTCAGCAGCGTTAAGCAGCAATCTGCTTGCCCCAATAGCGCGGCCAGCAATTACTATCTTCCTGCGTCTATTAAATGTTAGAGGTTATAATATGATTTAGTCATCGCAATCCTCGCTTGCTGTGCTCGCAGCCTTATCCCTCCCGCGGGAAGATTAAATGCTACAAAAACATGGAATTTTTCTCTTTCTCCGCGGAATCACCGGCGATAATCGGCCAGAGTGTATTTAATTACGATAAAAGTTGCCAGATAAACGCGCAACTTTGTTGTTTTATTGCTTTTTGAAAAAACGATGGGAAAAGTTCTTTTCCAGCCTCGCTAAGGTGAGGTTGATAAGGTTGAACGTGTATTTTACAAAACTAATGTAGGAAGAATGGTAAAAAGTTGTATGTTTCTGATTAGCTTATGAGTGAAAAACTTAAATTCGACTTAAGGAGGGAAGTACTCTAAATCGGGCTAAACACGGTCCGGCATTTCACTTTGTTATGATAGTAAATAGTTGAATTTTCAATAAATCTATATATAGTTAGCTTCTCTAAAATATGGAGAACAACGAGATTCATAGATATAACCTAAAAATACTATGATTACACCAGGAAATCATCAGAAATATCATGAAAAACTGGCGTCTCAATGCCGAATTTCAACAACTGTGACATTTCTATGAGGTTAGAAACAGCAAATGTTATATCGAATTCACCGTATAATTATGAAGAACATCATAATCAACTCTGTTTTTCAATACATTTTGTGTACATTGAGATATATGCAAAAATATATGAAATCGGCTTGAAACAGCCCCATGCTAGAAAAGGACAGAGCGCGCATTCTGTCATTGGTTTGAAAGGGTCAGTTGCCGCGAGCACATAGACCCTTAATAGTTGTGCTTTGTCATATATAAGAGTAACACGTTCACTCCAATCCAACCTACCAGTCAGTAGGTATACCTACATACTTATTACCTACTCGTTGGTGCCAAACATAAATGTATGGGACAGTATAAATATAATGTGTATGGGGATATTTTTATTACCCTTGAACGTGTTATTAATACCATAGAAAATACTATTAATACCTAAGTACAAATTGTATTTCTATTTAAAATCACAAATGATCATTGACATTTGACATAATATAGAAATTCTTATTGCAATTTTGAAACTACACAATTTCTATAAGCTATGTCCACAACTTCCAGTTTCTAGTTTAGTTGGGTCGGTACAAGTTAGCAGGCCCAGTAGTGTACTTGTTCCGCTACATTAAACTGTTGAAAGGGCCGGCTCCGTTCCACTCACTAGTAACGGCTGCAGTCTACCCGGGAAACTGGACCTATTTATCATGGTTCGGTGTCTTCATTTGTTTTGCTTGCTTCGTAATATAAAGGTGCGTCTGCACCGCGAAAATTCGTTGACGAGCAACATGCGCGCCACGGGTAGATAATCTATAGACGTCATGCTTATTTCATGGAGAGCCGCGAACGAATGCTTTTGGACGCACCTTTAGACCTAGCATGTTCTAACATTACCTACTATCAATTTTGAAGAAATTTTGTAAAAAGATATTTATGCTATTTACTCCTTGCTATCATAACACTTGAAAACGTATTTTTTTCTCGTCATCTGAGATTCAATATTTTTAACAGATGGACAAGCCAATTTCTATGGCTGTGTTTCCACTAGACGGTACGGCAGCGGCACGATAATGATATCGTTACGACACCGTTTTTCCACTAGGACGGTAATATCGTCGACGATTATCGTTCACCTAGTTCCAATCTGAGCGCACACCTACATGCGCCATGAACCATGCCGTTGCCGTCTAGTGGAAAAACGTCCTATCAGTATTTTTCATAAATACAGTAAAGATGTACACCGTCTATAGACTCTATACGCCATGTTATGCTTACATAGAGTGTTCGGGAAATTCTTTTCTTGGGGCTTAGGTTCCGCCCGAGCGCACGCAAGCCTGCGACGTAAGTCCGAATGCCTTCATCTTGTCACGCACCGGTAGTTCGCTTCTAACAGTTTTCTTGCTCTGTGCACATTGTAGCGTTTAGTTTGTACGAAAAATTTATGGCAGATTGAACTTTTTTTTTGCGCCACTGGCATTAAGCCGCACGTAACATAGTTTGATCATATTAATAGGACAAAAATTCAAAAATATAACTTGTTAATACTACCTACATAGTAAATTGTACCAATAAACAAGCCGTTAATTAAAATATATTTTTCTTTGAATACGGAGCACAATGTTGGGAAGTGCCTAAATAATTCCTAAAATTATTTAGAGTAAATGCGAAAGGCTCATAAATTTGAAAGGGCCTTTTCTGGTCTAATGACATGGTTCGTCCTGGGATGATGGAATACCAGTGTTCGGAACGTATTGGGAATTATGCCCCCGCTGTGTTAGACAGAAATAGGCCATGTTAATTTAAGGGCAGGCTATTCGAGAAGTTTAGGTATTTCAAATGCTACGTCATGACGCAAGCGATGATGAACGGGAAAGATTTTTTTGACAAAAAGCGGCACAGGTCTTACCTCGACAACGGCCCGCGAGCCACTGGCAGGCCGCGCGTGAGCGTAATTGTTATATAATACGAAAAAGAAATTGGTCAAAATACAGATTATTTTTTAAAAAAAATCTACCTCACATTTGAATTCTTCATGGGCACATTTGCATCGGGTACCATTCGGGGCGGGCTTTTTGCCTAAAATTGTAAATAGTTTGTATTTTTATTTGTTACCACTTATATTATGTAATTTTACTAAATAAATAAATTCTTCATTAATATGCAAATTTAAACATGTAAGTTTTACAAAAAAATATTAAGTATTTCTTACATAAAACCATTTTTTGTAAAAGAAAATTGACGATTTCGACCCTACTTTGAACGCAATTTTCATTAACAGAAATAAACAACATCTCATTTTCAATCACACATTTGTGTTGGTAATATGTTCATAGTTGAAGTCATGTTTTTTCAGATTTTTTGAATGAAGATTTCTCTGCGTAGTTTGCTTTTTCCGAAAGGAGAAGTCTGAATTGGCTGCCCTTAAGGCGAAACTTCCCCGAAACCCCTTGGATGGTAGTTTTGATGTTAAAGACCTTCTGTCAGTTACATCTGAAGCCAAATATCCCGGGATGCTAATTTTGCATTTCCTGTTTGTAATGTCAATAATATAATTATAAAAGCAGGCATTCGTGCATGACTGTTGAAATTACGGAAAAGTTTATGCGGAACTTTTTGGTGGCCAAATTTATCTTATCGTATGCGCCGTAGCATTCCGCTGATTTGTCAAAGTATCATTTATGACTAGTATTTATAAAGTGACCTCAAGATTGAGAGCAATATTCAGTATGGATTTGACAGGCCGTTTTTGGTACAAACTCAAACTCGCTGTCACTCTTGAGAGCTAATTATAAATAGGGGCCTGTGTTTCTTATGCTCGTATTTATGAAGCGATTTAAGATTGAGAGCAATACGAATTTGACATACGAAACTGTACCGAAATTACATTTCTGATACGAACTCAGTCTCTTTGTCAGTCTCAAGAGCTGGTTATTAATTGTGGGTCTTAATAAGCACCGAGTGCGTATTTCATTTTTGTAGCTATACTTAGATATCATTATCATCAGCATCACCTTCATTCACGCACTGCTGGATATACTTTGGTCTATCAGTTTGATCCCATCAATTTGACATCGTCTGTGTCATCGTGGTATAAAATAATTTAATCTTATGAGAAGAGAACAAGTATTTTCGTCTCTCTTCAAGTAGTACAAAAATAAATCTGTACCTACTCTTTTAAATGTAGCGTCGGCTCTTAGGCACGTATTTATAAAGCGATCTCAAGATTGAGAGCAATATTGAGTGCGGATTTGACAGGTAATTTTGTACTGGAATGACATTTCTGATACGAACTCAAACTCGCTGTCACTCTTGAGAGCTGATTATAAATACGGGCCTTAGAACTTAGCTAAGCGTAACTGAACCCTTTTGTTTTGGTGCCCCTCACTCCTCCACCTAGTTACGGTCCTTTAGTTAACCTTTCACGCATGACAACGGTCAACAGTTGGTGTCAACTGTCAACCAACTAAAGGGTGTCATTTAGGTCAATAGTTCGTAAAGTGATCGTTTTAAAATAGCTGAGTATATTCAGTAATATAAAAATGGGGACGTTGATGCGTATTTTGATATTAGGGACAAATAATAAGTACAAGCTAGAACTCTGCTTTCTCGATATCTGTAATTTAAAAAGGACATTCCCACAGCCTTAGATTACAGAAAATCTTTTTTTTTATTACAGTACCTACGAGTATTCAGTTGTGAAATCGTCTATGACTAACACAAGCTTCGGTGACCAATATTTTATTCCTTGTGAAAAATGCTAAATATTCCATCTTCTTAAATATGATAAACAACAAATCAAAAATTTCAACCGTAGACAAGATTCGAACCTGCGTCTTTGGAATACCGTTCCAACGCCATGACCGTTAGGCCACTACGGCTCTTATTCTGAGCGTTCCATCTTGTTTTTCCATAATTCTATAGCAAAAACCATTTTCAAAGGTCTCGAGGTACCAGGAAGTCAGCAGTGAAGGGGAGGTTCAAAGGCCCTGGGATCCGCGAAAAAGACGACAAATTTCTTCTCCATTGACACGGAAGGTTGGTCGCCGTATTGAACGCACTGTTCGCAAATTAGAGCTGTGCGAGTATCGATAACATTACCTAAAAAGGTATTAAGTTGCAAAAAGAAGCTTTAAAAAACTTCTACGGGTACTTACCCACCGGTTGCAAAAAAATAATGATATAATGAATAATGACTTTTGGACTCAAAGGCTTTGGTGGTCAAACCGGGACTGAAAATTTTAATGTCTGCTTAGTTATCGATTTGATGATAGATTAACGTTCTGTACAAAGGCTTCAAAAATTATTATAATATTCTTGAAAGACAAAATATATAAATAAATAAATCATATGACAAGTTTATCGATAGTTTAGTTTTACAAACATTACAACAACACTAATTCAGTTTTCTGTGCAAGACGTAAATAGGTCACCGTGCTTTGTAGGTTCGCTTTTTACAAGGCTTTTGACCAACCGAAGGCCCATCTACATAACTATTTTTGAAAGCTATAGGTAAGTAGTTTTAAATAATAGTTTGAATTTCTTAAATTAAAATAAAATTAAAAATCAATGTGTCAAAGTGTCAATGGAAATTTGAATTGATTAAACAATGGAAATCGCTAGACACCTACTAAATGTTAGATACCTTTTTCATAATCATAAAGCATCCTCAAAATGAAATAAAGTTTCAGTTATTTTCTGAAAATGGCTGACATCACACAAACTAGCACACTTACAAGCTACACAACACAGTAAATAAATCCTTCGCGTGTGGTTGTGCAAATGTCTGTTGTCTGGTCCTCTCCTGCTCAGCAGAGTTCCAGCTGTCGGTGACATCTGCTCTCTATGTCCCCAAGAGAGCGTTTATTTTCTTTTAAAAATTTCATCCATTGAGTTGAATCGAACTTTCACATTGTCTGACAGGCTGAGTTAGCACTCCCGTAATTGTGGTCTCAATCGGAAAAATATTATGAAGTGGAAAAGATTTAGCTGATACAACACTGCGAGAAATAACAGCGAAGAAAAATAAAAGGAAAACAGCTTGAAATAACTTTTATGAAGAAAATATCATACACAGATCATACCCGAGGTTGGACGCCGTCACGGAAATGAACTTACCTGTAAAAAGAAATTTAATTTAGTCGCAAAGTAGAAGTTGCTCATTGTGTCTCGGATATTAAAATACGAAATTTGAGGGACGGGAGACGCGAAACATTCTCCCTTGACCTATAAAGCGATTCCAAATTATATCAATTCTCATTCGATTTCATGCTAAAGCAAATTTTATATAAAACTTTTCAATTTCAAAGCGGTACGCTTGCGAAATCGGGCCATTAATTATTAAGAAAAATCTTGAAATTCTTGCCTCATTTGCAAGTTTGTGAAATGTTTATTTTGTTTTCAATTTCATAATGGCCGCGTGAGTTACTGCCCCAATTATTTCCTAACATAAATTTGTTTTCGCTATAAGTGTTGTTGAAGTAATAAGCTTTATAAGGATCTTTCGCCTCGTTGATATTGTTAATTTGTGTTCTTACAAGAGAGTTGTATTCAGCAGTAAGTTATAAGATGGCGTCGTAAAAACTCCATTACGGTGAATTGTGTTTCCGCTATAGTACAGTTGGCAACATTAACTACCTCGGGCAGGTATTTTGTAGCGCGTTTAAAAGTTTTCGCCTCCTTGTGCAGTTTAAAATTGCAGCTCGACTCCCTGGTGGCTATTAATCCATCATTGTGTCCGAGTGTACGTTCCGTAGTCCGGCTTTGCGATAGCCCTCTATACATTGCTATAGTCCACATACCTGAGCACTTTCTTGCTCCACTTGCCAGGTAAACGTTAGCGAATATAAACATGATATTAAAATAATATATTATTTTCGCACTTTAATGCTCTCAATTTGCTGTAGCTGATGTCGGAGCTATTTTCTTAAATGACATATCGTAATATTGAATCGTTTAGGAGACAGTGATTGAACGACTTGCGTTTGAATTTTGCGATGGTAGGTGTAATAGATTGCTCACCTAGGTGAATAATGTTATTAGAATATTTCATACGGCGGTAATTAACATACTAGTGACTGATTAACGACTTGATGAATACCTTTTCAAACAAAAATAGAACTTATCAACAAGTGAAAGTAAATTAAAAACTTGTTAAAACGTAGTACATTACAGTAACCTATTAGTAAAAATAGCTATTTCACTGTCACAAAACCTGCTTTAGTGCAGTCTAATTTCACATACGACGTTTGACAGTAGCTGGTAGAAAAGAATGAAAATGTGAACCAGGTGACTGGCGAGTTAAAAAGTACTGGGTTCTGGCACAGGAGTCAGTAATCGTACAGAGACAAAGCTTTATTGACGTGCTGAGATACGTATACGTGTCCTCCTGCCTCGTAAAGTCTCAGTAAAGTCCTCCTGCCACATTCCTTTGATGAAGTTATTAGTCTGTATGCTGGGCCAGAATAACTCATATCCTCTCGCGGGTGTCCAGCATCCAGGAAATAGGCAACAACGCCCCCTGCAACTACAAAGCGCCCATATCCACCGGCAGACTGTTATGAAATAGTTTTGAGATAAATTTCTAGTAGTGTAAGTAGAGTGCTATCTATGCACAGTACTATGAAGCTTTGCCTCTGTACAGTCGTTGGTACTGACTGACTGGCGAGTGCGAAATCAATTTCCAGTGAAAACAAAACTCAGCGGTAGCCGCGCGCGTAATGGCGCGGAAACGGAACCACCGGCGTTTTATTAGCGCGCCAGTCGACCCGAGTTCCGTATAGGGTTTCCAGTTTTTATAAACGAAAAGCTGGACTAGGACTGGGAAGCATGTTTAGCTAAATGCTAGTCCTAAGGTAAGTTGGGCTTAAAAATATAATGTTACCTAATTTATGAATAATATGTGTAGTTTGCAAGTGCGTTTTCGTATATTTTTGTAAATTTTCGCACTTTCATGCAGTGCAGACAGAATTCGAACCTGAAGGAATACCAATCAGTCGTTACAAAATTCTTGAGTATTTCTTACAATACTATATGAGATTGTTTAGAAAATGCGCCCTAGATAGCACTGTGTTTTCTATTTGCTACGGAGGCCCCCGGACTCGTGGCAACCCTATAGTTCCGTGTTCCGTGTTCGTAGCCGGCCGCGCTATCGCGAGCGCCGTAGCCGTAGCCCGTAGGTAACATAAAACACCGTTGAAGCTCGTAACTTAGTTTTTTTTTCACTGGATTGCTTTATGTAGAGGTACGTAGATTATGTAGTTATATTTATTTAAGACTTAACTGCAGGCTGTAGGTTTATTTATGTATTAGTAGAAGATGTATTCATCATCATATTTTTATTCGTCAAATAATCCGTTACTTGTCGAACTTTTAGCGTGCAAAAAGTGGTATTTACTTACATTGATAAAATCATATTTTTGTGTCTCTCTAGTTAGGGAATCGAACTCACATCATGACTACCAATTCAAGCCCGATGATGATTAGGTACCTACTTTTCATTTTAAGTTAAACCTATTGAAGAGTTTGTCACCATTGTTTCCTCGTAGCATGTATTTTTATGATAAAATTTCACTCAACGTTACCTTCAATGAAGTCACATCCAGATTACTGTCTTCCAGAGACGTAAAAGGCTCAGGAAATATGATTTGAGTATTATTTTACTGCTTTTCTCTACATCCTGATTCGAAATGGCATTTGTACATTATATTTTCTTATTCGGATATTAAAAGACTGGTGATATTGGAAGTTCCAAATAAATAAAATAAAATTTGAATTACCTACTCATTTCTCGATTTGTGTTGTTATTTTTTTTTTAAAAGATGGGTTTGCTCTTGACTCTTGACTTCCCAGTAAATCATACTCGTACTTGTATTAAACATTTTATGTTTGTTTATTTTCATAGTTATGTTTACTAACAACAGCCTTTTAAATATTACAAATAATAACTGAATAAATTAACGAAAAAAAAGTTTAAAAAAACTATCATCATCAGCTTATTATAATGTCCCCACCGAGTGGCTCGCGCCTATCCTGGAATGGGGTAATTGGCCTTAGTCGACCACGTGGGCCCAGTACGGATTGGTCAACGAAAAAATATATTAAGTAATAATAAAAACAATGATTGTAAAACTTACTTATTAAAATATGTTTTATCAAGAAATATTCTTTAAAAGCTCATCAACATCATCCTTCAAAGAGTAGTTTATAAATAGTAATTTTAAACTTATTTAGACGTGATTCATTTTATGTATTTTGAAAGTCCACATTCTAGGGATCGAATATCACAAACGTTACAAAGAACGACGCTTTAAAACAAGCTTTATTTTGGGAATCTAAAACCATATTATAAAGTCTTTGATGTAAAATACCTACATATGCGACGGGCACAATACTTCGTTACCCTAAATAAACTTGAGCCAAGTTTTCTTTGAATTTGTTTTTTTTATGCGTTCAAACTTGTGTCGTAATGTCGTAATGAACAATTCCTTCTAATTATATCTAGCAATATCCCACAACCCTGTATTAATCGTTGTGCCTATGTAGTTGGGTGTGTGTGTACTCGGCAACTGCCATGTTAGAAGAACTTGCATACATTTCTCTATGTTTCTAACATAATGTGTTTCACTATATTATGACGACATCAGTAAGTGGTATGTAAAATTATATCATTTTAAATGAGCTGATAGATATCATATTTCACAGTGTTGAAACCTTTATTCACAGATATTGTTTTTTATATTTGTATTCACTTATAATAATTTAAAAGTTATTATTTAGTTATTGTATTTTTTCTCTACCGTTTTATACATTATACTTTTTTTAAACAACTCTGTTCGTACAAATCAATTCACAATGTGGAGAGAAAGCAATCAGTGTTTGAGCCGAGCAGGGGTGCTGATTCAGCTGCTGATTGCGGCCCGCGTCAGTCTCTATTCCTGCGACCCACTGTCACTATTGCGTCCCCAGGCCCTTTATTTGCCCGATCGTTTGTGACGTCAGATAAAATGTACTGTTACTTTGTACGGTGGTGGTGACATTGATAAAAGAAAAACTGCACTTCTGACTTCAAAGGTTGATGTCTATAGGTATATGACGTTTAGTACCTTTCTTAAATAGACTATAAAATATTGTCATATCAAAATGTTCGCTGACATCTCAAAATGTCTTTTTTTTTTTGCAAACATCTCGTACTTATGAGCTTTCAGGTATCATTTGTGGAATGACTCTGTACTGTAGTGCCAAGCATTTGCATACTTTTGAATTTTGTGTACTATTTTTGTAATAATGGCTTCGTGACTAAACGATATCCTCGCTGAATAACGACGTGGCTGTAAGTATGTAGGTACTGTATTATTTCCCCTTGAAATAGCGGGTGATTTGTCGTTTGATTGCGGCTCGCCCCAGTCTCTATAGCACACAGAGCCCACAGTCTGTTCATTAGTGCCCGCTACGCCCGTTCCGCTAACCACCCCTGACGTCAGCAATCTGACTGATGCCAGAAACTAGGACAGATCAAGAGATCACAAGATCACACTGTTTTATACGGACACTATAAATACGAATAAGTATATAAACCATAGCTGCTGATTTGTCGTTTGATTGCGGCCCGCCCCGGTCTCTATAGCACACAGAGCCCACAGTCTGTTCATTAGTGCCCGCTACGCCCGATCCGCTAACCACCCCGTGACGTCAGCAATCTGACTGACGCCGGAAACTAGAACAGATCAAGAGATCACAAGATCACTGTGTTTTATACGGCTACAATGGCTTTTATCCAGGTTCACTAACCTAGACTTTAGGTTTTTATAACCTAAAATCTAGGTATAGTTTGTATCTATAATATTTGGGTCTGTAATATGTAATTTCTTTTTATATTTTGTAGTATTTTTATTCTGTACTATAACTTTGTTGTTAAGAAATAATTTGTACCGTATAAAATTGACGTCTCAGTATGGAAAATATTTTTTTAAAAACGAATGCGATATAGAACAGTCCGCATGAAAAATTCAAAAACTGATGAATGTTTCTTCTCAATGGTCTTAGTACGTTCACCGATAGACTTTCTGACTCCCAGAATTGAAGACCGTGTTCTCACCTCACCGCACCGTGCCAGTTGCCAATCAAAACAAACCAATATGTTTGCAATCTCAATCCCAATAGATTGTATTGAAACTGATACCTGAAAGGAGGTCTTTGATTACCGAAACAGATAGTAATTACGAGTACCTATCGCTTGTCAATCTAATAGGCTTTGATATCAACATAGAGCCTTGAGGACGTTACTTGATACTAATTGGGTTTCCATCTGTCTACGGAAGCGATGTTATAATAATTGGCGGTTTAGCCTATAAAGGGTGTAAATACAGCTTCCCTCAAACTGATAAGGAAACTGAACAGCTTTCTCAAAAAAAAAAAAAGTGAGGCTCACCGAATATCCAACCGAAATCTTTGGTATGGAATAAATAATGTATTCTTCGATGTAAGGAAAATAGGGCTAGTAAGCAAAATCCTTCTTACCTGGCGTATCGATGGGGTAGTTCCAAGTGCCAGGGCCCTAGCTGATGCTGGTTTTTTTGTGGTTCTTTTATCTTGATTCGTAATGTCTTCTATAGTGGCTGATAGATTAGTTGTTTGATATCACTCGCGACGGTGATGTATTAATTTTAGGCTGTTTTGGCATAAAAGTCGGACTAGAGCGAAGCGACGCTGGTCTAACCGATTTCGAATGTGTGGTTCTATCAACTGTCATTTTGGTTTTGACAGAAGGCGCGACGTTCCGATATACGCAAATGGGTTCGAAGAACTCTGCTTAGCCAATAATAAGGAAAGTAAAGAATTAATTAAATTTGGACAGTTTGTGAAAGTTGCATTGTGCTTACACATCATTCAAAGTACGGAACATGCCGCCGACCTTAAAATATACATATATTTTAATTGAAACTTAAATAAAATATTACCCTAACCTATTAAATAAGAAATAAATTGAAAGGCCTATTCAAGAGGCAAGGGACAGACCTTAACGACAGGCCGTTTAAGAAGCGAGTTACCAATGCGTACAGTAACTACACGAGTAACACCGTCTGCACCTGGGTGCAACTGATGCACGCGAGCCAGGCGCCAATGCAGTGGTGGCAGTGAACTATCCACTAACACAACTACAGAACCCTCACGAAGGGGTATAGGAGTGTCATCGCGAAACCATTTACTTCTTTGTTGAAGTTGATGGAGGTAATCCACGCTCCACCGTTTCCAAAAGTGTTGAACAGCTTGTTGCAAGACTTGCCAACGAACGAGGCGACTAGGATTGTCGTCAGTAAAATTAAATTCTGGCAAAGAAGTCAATGGTTCCCCGATCAAGAAATGTCCGGGTGTAATAGGTAATGGATCCGCAGGGTCATTACTTTGTGCAAAGAGCGGTCTTGAGTTGAGAACTGCCTCGATTTGACACAGAAGTGTGTTGAATTCATCGTAAGATAAGGTAAGTTGACCTATAACGCGATAAAGATGCGTTTTCATGCTTTTAACAGCTGCTTCAAAGATACCACCGAAATGCGACGCGTAAGGCGGGTTAAAATGCCAAGTTATGCCTAAATTTGTGCATTGATTGGATATGATATTTTGATTATCTTCGTTGCGTAAGAAGTTATAAAGTTCAGTAAGATAATTATTGCATCCAACAAAGTTTCGACCGTTGTCTGAGTAAATGTCAGTACATAGTCCGCGTCGCGATATGAATCGACGTACAGCATTCAAAAAAGAATCAGTTGAAAGATCTGGCACTAATTCTAAATGCGTGGCTTTCGTGGACATGCACACCAAAACGCACACGTAGGCCTTGATGGTTTTCGCGTTACGAAATTTAGTCGATTTCATGTAAAAATGTCCAGCAAAATCTACCGAAACGTGAAGAAACGGACGAAGAGCTTGCACTCTAGCATACGGAAGTGAAGCCATAGATGGCTGTGGAGCAACCGGTCGCGTACGGAAACAGCGAACGCATCTGCGAGTGCGCATACGTACTGCATCACGAGCGCTAAGAATCCAGTATGTCTGTGCAATTAAAAATTGCAATGTTTGCGGACCGACATGTAAGTTTGTTATATGAAAATGATCGATTAACATATTTGTAAAATGATGTCTTTTTGGTAAAAGAATCTGATGCTTTGCATCGTAAGGAACGTTAGCTCGATTTATTCTGCCGCCGACCCTGAGAATTCCGGCGTCATCAAGGAAAGGTTTGAGCCTTCTTAGACGTTTGGTACATATATCATCATTTTTAATGCGTGATATATCCTCAGCAAAATGTTCTTGTTGAATAATATTGATAACCCGTTTTAGAGCAAACTTTGTTTCGTGGACTGTAATATGTGGAGAATCGTATGTCTTAGATTTACGACATTTATGGTAAAATCGGAAAATTAATGAAATAATCCGCAACATTTTTGGCAACGACGAAAATCGTTCGAAAAACTGTTCTGAACTATTGTCAGGTTGAGATTGTCCGGTCAAGAGAACTTGTTTTTTCCGTTCCTCATTCGTAGGTAGAATATCGTTATCGATAGTCGATACCGGCCATTCATTTTGAGGTTTGCGAAGCCAATGTGGGCCATTAAACCACTGTTCTTGATTCAGTTCTGATGGTAAAACACCACGAGACGCAACGTCCGCAGGGTTGTCAGCAGAACACACATGATGCCATTGAGAGGCGGGCACGCGGTTTGTAATCTCGGTAATACGGTTTGAGACGAAGGTACGCCACTCATAAGGAGGTGAGCGCAACCAAGCGAGCGTGACTGAAGAATCACACCATGCAAATACTTTGTCAAGCGTTAAAACTTTGCTGTACGCGTTAATGATTTTTTGTATGAGCTTAGAGAGGAGCAATGCCCCACAGAGCTCTAGTCTTGGTAAGGTAAGACGTTTTAAAGGCGCAACCTTGGTCTTCCCCAGTAAAAGATGAGTTAATATGTCACCATTCGACTCAACGACACGTATGTATACGCAAGCCGAAAATGCCTTTTCCGATGCATCTGAAAACCCGTGCAACTGTACTTCTTCAGTACGAGGAAGTACATGGCGAGGTAATTTTATGTTTTGTAATTTAGATAATTCGGAGACGAATCGGAACCAGAGATCACGAATACCTTCAGGAGGACTTTCATCCCAATCCGTACCAGCAACCCATAAAAGTTGGATCAAATGCTTGACAAACAAAGTTATAGGACTCAGAAAACCCAAGGGGTCGTAAATTTTAGAAATTTCCGCCAGCATAATGCGTTTCGTGCAGCCTTGAACAGGCGTTTCTGTCTGGTAAGTAAAAGTATCCGTTTTTGGATTCCACTTCAAGCCTAAAACTTTGACTGAAGTATCATTGTCAAGTGCTGATAAAATATGAGCATCATCGTTTGAAGAATCATCATTGTTTAATGAGGATAAAAAATCTGAATTATTGCTTGTCCATTTGCGAAGTTCAAAAGTACCTGCTTTGCAGATTGCTGTAAGCTCTCTTTGAAGAGTAAGAGCGTTTTCGATGGAATCGGTCCCAGTAACAATGTCGTCAACGAAGACATCATTGAGAAGCACTTGCGAAGCAAGTGGAAAAGAGGCTGCTTCATCAATAGCCAATTGACGAAGCGTACGAAGCGCTAAGAAAGGCGCTGACGCCACACCGAAACTGACGGTAGTAAAACGAAACTCCTGAACAGGATCACGAGGGGAGAATCGCCAAAGGATTCGTTGAAAATCACGATGTTCTAGACAAAGATCTATAAAACGATACATCATTTTAATGTCGCTTGTAAAAACGATTTTGTGAAGTCGAAATTTTAAAAGTACTTCTGTAATATCTTGGTGTAATTTCTCACCCGTGAGCAAGTTGTCGTTCAATGAACGACCCGACGTAGTCTTGCAAGAAAAATCGCCAACCATTCTAACTTTAGTAGTAACGGCTTGTTTTCTTACCACGCAGTGATGAGGCGTGTAATAAGAAGGTTTATCACTGTTCGTAATTGGTACAGGTTCCATATGGCCCAAGTCCAAATATTCTTGGATAATTTTGCTGTATTCAACTTGTAAAGCAGGGTTCTGTGAAAGTCTTCTCTCTAGTTTGTATAAACGTGAGAGAGCAATGTCGCGAGATTCACCCAAAGGTGGTGCATTCTTCTTAAATGGAAGGGAAACAATGTACTTTCCGTTATCCGCGCGTTTATGAGTTTTCACGAAAATGGACTCACAAAGAGCTTCATCGTTAGTCAAGGTCCTTTTTTCTTCAGGTATTGACTCGATATCCCAAAATCTTTGTATAGTTTTATTTAATTGGCAAGTAGTTATATTCATACACACTTGCGGTGTGATAAGACTATGATGTATTCCACCGTTGAGCAAATAACCAAATATGCTATTAATTGCCATAGGTGTACCCTCTGGGCCTTTGATATTATCGTTTCCGATAATTTCCGTAATATAATCTGATCCCAAAAGAAGTTCAACGGGGCGCGCAGAACGTAATTCTGGGTCCGCTAAATGAAGATCTTTAAGATGAGAAAGATTCTGAATAGATTCAGGAACATTCGGTAAATAGCTCGATAGTTTAGGCATAATAAGAGCTTCGACAAAAAGTTTAGGTTCCGGTTTGTCGCGAGGCGTAACTTCGCAGAAGGTAGACCCATGTGATTGTTCAACTTTATCGCAAATACCAGCAATAGAGTCTTTGTCTTTGCTATGGAAGCGCGATAGTCCAAGACGCTGAACACAAGATTCAGAAATAAGTGTGACCATAGAACACGGGTCCACAATGGCTCGTATTAAACGCGGTACGTATGGTCCTAACTTCATAGGTCGAACATTTACCAATGCAGTGCTCAAAAGAACCGTACAATCCTTCTTTCGCCTAGGTTTAGAAACACCAAGTACTGGTGGAAAAGATGAAATCTTCGCTTCCGAGCGTAACTCGGGGAAATTTTCCGCTTCAGAGTGTATTTCCGGGGAATTATCCGCTACAGAGTGTAACTCCGGGAGAATATCCGCAACAGAGTGTAACTCCGGGGAAGTGTCCGTGGCGGAGTGATACTCCTGAGAAGAACGTGTACACATAACAGTCACGTTGTGTACGGCCACATTTTCATGTAATGAAGAATGATGACGCTGAGAACACGTACGACAGTTATGACGTGATTTGCAATCCTTTGTTTCATGACCCAGGCACAAGCAATTACCACATACTTTATTTTCCGAGACGAATTTTTTACGCTCTAATAAAGTCAATTTTTGAAATATGTCGCATTTATTCAAGTGATGAGAATTATCCTGGCAATAAGCGCATTTAAAATGCTTGAAATATTCAGCCTTAGTAGTAGCGTGAACACTCATGGTACGAGGAAATCGATGAGTCATCAGCTCATTCGTACGATTAGAATACACATCCGAATGCGATCGCGATAATGCATTGCGCGCGATTTGCGCTTGCCGTGAGGATGGCCCGGGCGCCGTGTTAGGTCCAGACATAGCGGCGCCGGCGACTGCAACGGAACGCGCTGTCGCTGACATCACTTCTAATGCCGCTAATTCCTTTTCCAAAAAATTAAGTAATTCCGACAATTCCGGAATTTCATTAGATGATTTTAGAGATAATTCAAACCGTTTTCTAATATTCGGTGTAATTTTTCGCAAAAGAATGTTCAAAAGAATAAAACTCCATTCCGAAACTGGAATATCTAAAGCCGTTAACGCACTTAAATTTTCCATGTAAACATTCATGATGTTTCGTAGACTACGTTCTACGTTTTTATCCGACATAGGCTCCATGTCTAAGATATTATCCAAATGTTTGGTTGCAATAACTCGTTTGTTTTGATAACGGGTTAGTAAAATTTGTATCGCATTCTCATAATTACTTTCGGTAACCGGAAGTGTTTTTAATAAGTTATAAGGTTCGCCTCTTAATGACGACAATAAATAGCGAAATCGTTCAACGTTTGTTAAGGTTGCATTATCATGAACAATAGATTTGAACAAATCATAATACGCATTCCATTCCGTTAATTTACCATCAAAATTTTGTAGAGATAATTTTGGTAAACGTATATGAGAATTGGCAGAAATCGCGTTATGACTGTAGCAATGTGCGTTACAGTGTTGCGACATGTTGAGATCGGACACGCTTTGTTTACGTTGTTCCTTAAGAGACTCCAAGACTACTTGAACCTCAAAATATAATTTGTCAAAATCATTACGAAACTTGAGTTGTTCGTCTTTATTTTCTTTATCGAACTTTTCTTGTTTTGCCAAAAGTTTTTCAATTTTTAATTGAGCTTGAAAGAATGACTTTTTGATCGTAGCTAATTCTTTTGCCCGTACTCGAAATTCGGATTCATTACCCTTACAATTTACCATAAGCTGCAAGCTATTAATGGCTAGTTCGCGTTCGAAACCTAATTGTTCCAATTCCATTGTTATGTATATTAATTAAATAATACCTATGTGAATGTGAGGTTTGTGTACACTTCCACGTTATGTTAAAAATAAATAAATAAATAAATACAATAAGATAAACAGATTCACTCCTCTATCCCTAAGGGTTTAGGCTGAGTGTTAATGAATAAAGAAATAAAATGTTGCTACGTCGCGAGTGATGAGTTTTGATGGCTACTTCAGATGTATCTGCCTAAAGTCCCTTTTGCTGGCTTCTACAGCATGCCCGGGATGAAGGGCAGCTGGAACACTCTAAGTTTTTTTATCGCTCCCAGTCCAGCATGGAAGAAAAATAATTTGGGTGGATTTTGTACGTAATACAAAACCGCTAAATAGTGAATTTTACACGAAATGCAAAATCGCTTGGGTGAGTTTTAAGAAACTACTAAAATTGGTTCACTGCACGTAATGCAAAACCGCTATAAATGAAATAAGATAAGTAGGTCAACGGTAGAACGGACTTTGAACTCTTTGTCGGTTGGCATCGGCCGCGTGGCTCGTAAGAAATTTTGTGAAATGAAGTCTTTGAAATCAACTTATTTCGTATGAATATCGATATGTATAGTAAGAATAGGTTGTAAAAATACTGTACGCAATGGTATTATTGAAAAATAATAGCTCTAAATGCGAAAAAACTTGAATGTAAGCTTCAACAATGGCGGTTGATGTCCGCGTTTTGAACAAAGAAACTATAGAAATATGTAGTTTTTAGCACTAAATAGACTAACACAAACTGTTTAAACCAAGATTTGGCTCGAAGGTCCAAAAATATGTAAGGAAAATAGGGCTAAAGTGCCGTCGTTTCAATAGGCCATATTTGACACTTGTGACCTTCAGTACCCTTGAGGAAAATAGTGATGTACATGAGCGTCAAACATACGTAGCTAGTATTTCAAGTCGTTACTTGTACATATCATTATGCAAGTAAATTTTTATGATGAACATCTGTAGAGACACAGATAAAACGATGCTTTTAAAAAGTTCCGCTTGATAACAAATAAATAACAAAGTTGTAAACAATTTGATAATGCAAAACCACACACAAAAGGATATCAATTGTTAATAGGCTTGCACTAATGATTGTACCTGGAAGCCGATTTCAGGTAAAAAAAATACATACAAAACACGTGCGGTAAAGAATTGAAAACAAACCATTGTCTAATCGTCAAAATCTCTAAACAAAGCAGGTAATAAATCTTGTGAGGCAAGGTGAGTGGATGTTTCGAGCCAGCGCCAAGACGGCAATTGCTCGCAAACAGATTGGCAAATAAATTTGCTTTCTCTTTTTTTATTATTAAACGAACAAGAATCACTCATTATGCTCTCTTCTTTAATCGCACCCTTCGCGCTCGCGCTCTTCGATCACGAGCTTTTACCCAAGCTTGGTAAGCAGACTGTTTACGAGCCTCAGCTCGAGCACAGTCCGCATATCTACACAATTTAGACCATTATGAAACTATCGTTGATTTGCTTAAAAACAATTGGAGTATATGTTCCATTTAGTACAATCTTATGATACACAAACTTTCAAAATGCCATAACTCTAAACAACAAATTAGAGGGTTAGTTGGTTTTACCTTTAACCCGGCGGTATGAATATTGCGATAAAAAATATATCACAGATCAGATCAGCCTATTACAGTTCACTGCTGGACGAATAAATGAATGGTTACCAAAGAAGCAAAAAAATTAATACTTAATGTTATTTGGAATAATAAGCTATTACTCACAGTAACATCACTAGCCGGTTTGACAGTTAAAAGGCTCACCGACGTAACATTTGAATGTCGCTCAAATTTTACATTTATGTTAATTTTAAATTATTACGGCAAATTTCAGACGAATCATTTTGATTTCGTGGAATATTATTTCAAGATATTTATGATTCTAAAGACAGAATGAGTGAAATATCTAGTTTTTTTATTTTTTAATTTGAGCGCTGGTAAAATGTTACTGCGTCTCCATCCTTCAAATATGGCCTATTGAAACGACGGGACTTTAGTAAGCAAAATCCTTCTTACCTGGCGTATCGATGGGGTAGTTCCAAGTGCCAGGGCCCTAGCTGATGCTGGTTTTTTTGTGGTTCTTTTATCTTGATTCGTAATGTCTTCTATAGTGGCTGATAGATTAGTTGTTTGATATCACTCGCGACGGTGATGTATTAATTTTAGGCTGTTTTGGCATAAAAGTCGGACTAGAGCGAAGCGACGCTGGTCTAACCGATTTCGAATGTGTGGTTCTATCAA
Organism: Scrobipalpa atriplicella; assembly: GCA_029255725.1. Taxonomy (NCBI): domain Eukaryota; kingdom Metazoa; phylum Arthropoda; class Insecta; order Lepidoptera; family Gelechiidae; genus Scrobipalpa; species Scrobipalpa atriplicella. Next base: position 83,930 of record JARACY010000110.1, read on the forward strand.
CTGTCATTTTGGTTTTGACAGAAGGCGCGACGTTCCGATATACGCAAATGGGTTCGAAGAACTCTGCTTAGCCAATAATAAGGAAAGTAAAGAATTAATTAAATTTGGACAGTTTGTGAAAGTTGCATTGTGCTTACACATCATTCAAAGTACGGAACATTCGATATTGAGGAATGGAGGTGTTTTTTAATGCTGAACGTAAAGAATGCTGAGCCTTTTTCAACTCTCTTTATAGTTTGAAATAAACAAAGAATAGGTACGCAACTCAAAAAGGGTAGGCCGTTAGGTATGCCGGTGTGTACATTTTAGTGTGGTATTTTGTGAGAATTTCTAACAAATAAACGCCAGCCAGGCTAACGGAAACAGAAACTTCAAGTTTAAAATTGCCAACAGTAAATTAAAAGTTGGAAACAAAACGTCAGAGGGTAGTAATTAATTTGCTGTACTGAACCGGAAGCCAGTTCGTTAAGTTCACATACGATCACTTGACCCCTGTCGAGGACCTATAATTAATCTCGTAGATACGAATGGTAGTATGCCCTTTAAAATTAAGAGTTGCATTATTGAGTAAGTATCCGTGTAATTATTGCTTTTCTGAACATTTCAATTGAATAAATAATTCAAACACATTCCAATTTTCTTTAATAGTATATTGCTAACCAAAGGATGTAAGTCATCAAATGCATACGAGGTTTTTGGCGCCCGAGCGCAGCGAGGGCGCTAATGGTACGAGTATGCATTTGATGACTTACACCATGAGGTAAGCACTATGCTTTACATATCGAATGAAAGATAAGTTAAAATTATGGGAAAATATAAGAAAATTAAAACATGAAATTACGACGAAACAGTAGGCAATACCAACTCACTATGAGCGAATTTAACCATCACAAATATATGCATTCGCGTAAGAAAAATTATCTAATTTGCAAGTAGACATTTTGTTAAGTATACTGACTGTTTAATTTGTTAATGTTTTATAATAAAATGCTAAGTAATAAATCGACAAACTCAAGTTTTGAGGTTATAAATATGTTATAAAAACCACAGAGTAAAAATTTCATAATTTTCATAATCCTATGTTTACATTTTTATGGCCTTATTCCGTGACTCTATGCGTCATATTTAGTACTGGCCAGTTCGATATTTAAATAAATTCGAATAGAATTTGTTTTAAAATCGATTCCGATTCGATTAATCATCCGATTCCGTGTGTTTGAAATAAGGCTATCAACTTTTTTTTTCTTGCAATTTGACAGTTCCTTATTCAAATTACTTTGCAGCATAGGTTTCAAAACCTATGATGCAAAGTACCACTTACATCCCGGGTTTTAGGGTTGTATGAACCACTTACTGAGCATGAGATATGTAAAGATATTTAAATAAGCAAACTCTACACAATGTTTAAGAGATAACAGTGTAATATTATTGCAATTCTCGTAACAAAATACCAAACTTTATCATTTCGTGGAATGTTACGTTCAAGCTAAATGCTAAAGCAAGATGACCTTTGATAAGATACGTGATATTGTTCTATTTGTGATATCATTTATACGCAGTGTAATTATAAAAAAAAACCCGCAAAATCTGTCAAAAAAAATATTTCCAATAAAATAAAGCTTTCTTTTTCTGTCAAACAAATACTGAACAAATCAGCGCCGTCTACTCAGATCAAGAAGACATTATCCCCACCGCAGGGGCGAGCCTGGCGGCCGCATCATGGCCCTGGTTTCCGCAGTCAGGCCAGGGCTGCCTCCTCCGTCACCCCCTGCCTCGGGGAAGCCGTAGTACGCCAGGTGTCTCCGATGGGGCAGCTCGTGCCCTTTGTGCGATAAGCTCTGCAATCTGCTCCATAAGGAAAATAGTCTCTTCGGCTTCTTCTTGCCTGGCGTGTTTTCATCTGAAAATGAGGAGTTAGATATTTTTTATTGACTTCTGGCGTCGAAAAAACAGATGACATTTAAGCTGTTTACATAAATAGGACAACATGAGGACAACCAAGAAATTTAAATATGATGGCACTTTGAGAACATGACCCTAAAATAAAAATGACAGTAGGTAACTATACGAGAGTTATAATAGTCCTCCCAACAGATTTTCGGTAATTGTGGCCAATCTCTGTGAAATAGGCCAACTGCGTAGGACTAGTTTTAAGTGCCCAAGTGTTTGCGCAACACACAGATGCACTCTCTATTCCTTCAATCTCTTATTCTGATGGGACAGATTGACTGACACAACCCGAGAGAAATCAGGCGCAGGACCGACTATTGGGCACAACACATAGTCATTGTCCCCCGCTGGGAATCGAAACCGGAACCTCCGGATCGTGAGCCCATGGATAATATAAATAAAAATACCTAGAAATATTTCTTACTACCTATTTAATTAGAAGGAGGTACATTTTGTGCCAAACATCAAAATTGTTTATGTGTTTTGGGCGTCACTTGTGTTACTATACTATCTCGCTTAATTGCAGGTGTGGAGTTGAGGTCAGGTTGGATGGCAATCTGCCCAGATTAATAGCTTCCTTACTGACCCTTTTCACCAAACACAAAGGTTGAACGATTATTGACAAGTAGATTAAGGTCAAATGGAAGCCGTAACTCCGTTCTTTCTCATTTCCCAGCCCTTTATTATTGGTTGCTATTAAGGTTTTTAATCGACGTAATGGTGCCGATTCGGATGTAAATTTAATTTATCTTATTTCAGGCCACGATCCACTACGGGTCGCTAAGCAAGCGGAGTAAGTAAGTATTTAAGGTGTGGTCTTGTCGCTTTCTGACATTTGAATAGATTTGAAGGAACACACCATCTGATTATAATCCTATCAAGTGACGTTACAGGCCTAAAATAAGACTGCATTTTAGATAGTTTCGACCTAACCTTGGTCTGAGATTTCGACTTATTTTAATTTTAAGCGCTACACGTCACTTTGACAGGATTATAATCAGCTGTTGCAGCTGTTCTGTCTCTTTTTTTAATTCAAATATTAGAAAGTGTCAGGTCAACACTTAGGTAGGTACCTACATAAGATATAGCCTGACTACTGGTGACTAAAATACCTGTCATAGAGGTACCATATAGAAGGGTTTATAGTAAGTCCATAAGTCCTTCTCATCTTCTGTTCCTGTCTTTCTCTCTTTATAGTCAGTGGTCATGCTATAATTTAAATTTACAACCAAATTGGCACTAATGTTGATTTATAGCTTACCCTGCTCACCTGAGTTTTCAGTTTCCTGTGAAGTAACTCCCTCTCGCTTTACTTTGGCCACCGGGTTTATTTCCTTCGTAAATAGGTTTTCTTCCACACCATTTGTCTCTCCATTATTGAGTTGTGTCCGAAATGATTTCTGCCCGACATTGGTTGGTTGTGTATTCTTCAGACGATTGCTGAGGCAGGCTAAATGTACTTTTAGAATTAGTAAGGGGTTGGTGGCGGCTATAACCGATTCGTAAATATTGTCATTACTATCTGGGAGGTATTCGTTGGTTGAGGTATCACCGAATGGTTTCTCTTTGGATTCTGAGTCGTAGTATTCGATGCCAGGGGCGTCAAGGTCAGGATTTCTTTTGATGTCCCCATTGTGGTAGTGTGTGAGGTACTCGTGGAGTCGGTCCAGCTGCCGCGGGTAGTTGTGCCACTGTTCTTTCCGAAACCCTTCAACATCGTAATTTTCCTCTTCATCACGAACATCATTAAAACGCTCTCCGGCCCGATCGCTTGCTAAATATTTCGCTAATTTGCTGATCAATCGATTATTTTCTGGTGTCACAGCTAACGTATAAAATATATTATTGTTGGGTTTAGTGTATCTATTTCTAGGTGTATTGTCATGCTGGCCGTTGATGGCGACTGGGTCCAGGCGGCCTATTGGAAGTACGTTGCTCGAGGAGAGAGCCACCGCCGCCAGCAGCAGCACAGGAACCAGAACTTGCCCCATCTGAAACAACAGACATAAAATGTTGAGTTTATTGCACGACAAAATTAATCTGAAGGTGCGTCCTCACCGAGAGCATTCATTCGCGAGCATCCTGCGCGCTTATAGTTTATCTTATCTATATGTACAAGCATTTAGCGTTTATAGATAATCTATGCGCGCGCAGGTTGTTCGCGAACGAATGCTCTCAGTGAGGACGTGCCTCATGTCTGTGCTGTGGGGATAAACTGACTGGACCCATAAGTATAACACATGTTGGATGATCGATTTTGCATAAAAAAGAAGAGTCATATTTCCGAGAATTAGTCCAATAAAGATAAAATAAATAGTAGATACAACTTCAAATCTTCTAAAAAAAAACCTAGAGTTAAAAAATCTGAGCTATCTCGCAAAGTTAAACTGTGCAGTTGTGATTTTAATATTTTCATGTTTTCACCAAGTTTTCACACAATGATTTGATATCTAATTTATATTCACGTCTGCCAGAAGCCGGGGTTCGTTATAAGAACAATCAGGAGTTGGTAATTGGAGTCATCTAGGCGTCTACGATGGCGAAGTTAGCTGATTAATATTCAGATGCGACTGATATTCGGCTGCGTTTGATATTTGGAATATTCAGTTTCATCCAGTCGGTAGTACACCTACGAATACGTCGAATAGGTATTTGCATATCCTTAGAAGCGTGAGTTGATGAGAGATCCAGGATCGCCATATCAGTTAACAAGGGACTAGTAAAGAATGAGCAGCAGTTCCCTGTGAATAACATTCTTGACGTCTACACGTCTTGTACCTGCGCTCGTCAATTTTCCGGCAAGCGTAGTGCGTATGGAAAATATCATGTAATTCAATTCAATATTAAAATGTAAGTTATATTAAAAAATACGAAGGATGGATTTATCTTCATTATAATGCTTTTTGATGTTACCGATTCGGTCAACAACAGGTCTCCCCCCGTGCAATATACAGCTCAAACTATAGGAACAGATGTGAGCGGATGGGTCGGCAATAAAGGATATTAATGGGTACATGAACGAGGGCAAGGTATGGCTTTGAGGTTTCAGGAAGCTCACGACTGCGCTATGGCTATATACCATAATTACCCAACATGGTACGCAAAATCTTGATAATTTGAAATTATTAATTTGACATACGTAGGTATTGATTTTACTAAGTATATTGTTGGTTGCATTTCCAACGAGCCATGGAGCGCATTATTGATTTGATATTTTATATTACTTTGACATGCAATCGTCAATTTAGCAATCGTCTGCCAGACACTGCATCCGTCTCTCCTCCAGTCGTAGCAGTTTTCCGTTCCACTGGATCAAGAAGAGTGAGGACGAGAGAGTGCCACAGATGCACGTACACTTATGCACTTAAATATATCCTGCGCATTTGACCGCTTCCGAACAATGGACTCCGTCATTTTCGGGCGCACGAGCGCCGTACCGACTAGGAGTCGAAGATGTCGCCATGCCATGACCGAAATCGGTCGGAAGGATCACTTTGACATGCTTGCCTATTGATTTTACTGATTTTTCATTTTATTTTATATTTGCTGTATTATTTGCGTGCCCTAGGGCTCATCACAGCGCTCTTGACTTTGTATTTACCAGTGGTTCAAAAATAAATGATTTGATTAAATGAAAACAGCAATGTTCCTTCCATGCTGGACTGGGAGTGAGAGAAAAACATAGAATGTGCCAGCTGCATATCCTCCCGGGCATGCTGTAAAAGTCAGCTAAGGGCTTCGAGGGTTTCAGTATTGTAATTTAGGCGATGGGCTGACAACCTGTCACTATAGCAATATTCAGATCCATCTGGAATAACCCTCAAAATTTGTCAGACGTGGCGTAACGACATACCTATGTTTAGGTTGTTTACGCTCTGCCTACCCCATTAGGGATAAAGGCGTGATTATATGTATGTATGTATGTAAAACAGCAATGTGATGATACGCTGCTAGTTTTAAGCGATTTTAGCGTTTTACCTTTAAAAAAAAAAAGCCAAATAAGTAGGTAAACAACGTGTCATAGAAAGTAATAACCCTAATATTCTTTTATCAAAATATTATATTTGCCGCATCAAATCACCATAAACGACTTTACTTAAAAAGAAAGTTCAAACATGAATCCGCCAACGCAAAAAAAGTCTCATCATTTTCCAAAATGTCGTGAGATTCCTCCGTATATTACCTAATTACATTCAATTCTTTTGATCAGTGAATCGACGTGAGTGGATCTCATAAATATTCCTGAAACGCTCCGCCTTGGGGCATACGAGCTGAACGATATCAAAAGAATGTCAAATATGATTTGGCACTCATAAAATTAAAAATAAATCTTAATAATGATACGGATTTAGGCTCGTATTTATAATCAGCTCTCATGAGTGACAGCGAGTTTGAATTCGTATTGGAAATGTCATTTCAGTACAATACGACCTGTCAAATCCATACATAAGATTGCTCTCAATATTGAGAGCGCTTTATAAATACGAGCCTTAGTCATGGTGTTCAAAATCTGCCGGGGTCACCTTGGTATCACTTTAGATTCTAAGCAGTCCAAGTAGAGCGGAGTAATTAAGATGCTTACTATATTTACCGGCAACACTGATATCTATTGTGTGTGTTCAATATCAGGATTTAAAACTTACTTGACTATAATGACACCAAAGGGGTGAGCTGAGGAAAAATTACAAAAAAAAATATAAATTTTTGCCATACTAAATCGTCAATTAAGAAAAAGCGGTTCTAAATCAGGCGTTTTGTACTTTTTGAACTACAATTTTGGTTTACGTACAAAAGATAGCTCGATCGTTTTTTCCTTGTAACAGTTTTGTAGACGTAATTCGGTTAACCCAGAGACCTACATCTCCTGACTTACCTGCTGACCAACAACTCTCTTGACACTCTTTTTGTTACGTGCGCGGTAGGTTGAAGTGAATTTATAGGTGCCTTGGGACAGCGGTCAATGGTTTATCCTCAACAGAAAATAGATCGTATATTTGGCCGGCAGCGGTGATGGTGATCAATTACTCTATCAGGTGATCCGCCAGCAAGTCTGCGTCCCTCTTCTATGTACTTAAAAAATATTTTAAACAAATTCGTCACTTATGCCATCTACGTAGCGTCGCCTTTTACGTGTAGCTTAGATGTACAATGTAATAGTACCTATCCGAGGTTATGTCAAAGTACTAGTACCTAATAGACTAATAGTAGTATGGTAGTAATATGGGCCTCTAAAAAAGATAAATAAGATTCTGTAGTGTAGGGTGTCTCTGGTGTTGCAAGAATTCATAAACCTCCGTGACTGATTTAGAGTAGAACAGAACCTAGTTGTATCAAGTTAATCATTTTGCAAATCAGTGTTATCCATCCGCGTGGGTATTCTCTTATCTTTTTAATAATACGAGTCAAGGGAAAGTCGATCCATAGTTTATGTTATGTCGATTCCATCGCTTGCTAAGCAACCGTGTATGACAACATTTAACAAAGATTGCAAATCTGAGTAAAATCCTTGAAATTATGCTTTAATGCAGTGTAGTCGTATCAACTTATTATTATCTTCCACGTTCGACTGGGAGCGTTAAAAAATATAGAATGTTCCAGCTGATTTTCTTCCCAGGCATACCTACTGTATAAATCAGTAGGGGAGTTGTGGACGTGTATTCTAATTTAGACGACGACGGGTTGGCAACCTGTCATTATAGAGGTACACAATTTCCATCTGAAAATATCCTCACAATTTGAATGACTAGGGGTAGGCTTAAAACCAGCTGGAAGCTGTGCTTATGCCTTTTTCATACTCTACTTTTATTTTTTGTGTAATACATTGTACTGTAATATTTGATTATGAAATAAATGATTTGTATTTGTACTATTTGTCGGACGTGAAAAAAACGTATTTTACTAGGCTCTTATACGCTCTGGGTAAACGTAAAGGGTACGTAGTGTGTGACTGTATAGAATGGTACTTATGTTAATATTCATGGGTTTAAAGTTAGAAACACATTTCATGTATTAAAACTATTTGATACCCGTTTCACCTTTGAAGCACAGTTTGCGGTTCGAAAGAGACACACAACACCGCGTAATAAAGAAGTTGCTTTCACTCACAAACTCCGTAGCTTGTTTAAATACGTGCCAAAACCTACCCTCATGTTTGTCTTTAGGACTGTAACTCACCGAGAGCAATGGTTTTACCATCGAGCGTCGCAAGGTTTGCTTTGAAAAAATAAATAAATAGCGACAGTCCGGTCACGGGACATTCGTTTTCGTTGCAGCGGATATTTTGCGCGGTTCGAACGGCGATGCCTCTTGCGCCTAAAACATATTATATGAAACCCATACTAATATTATGAATGCCGAAGTGACTTTTTGTCCTTTTTTCACGTCGCAACAGAGCGTCGTGGGCTTTGTAAGATTTTTGTGTGGATATTTGTTTTGTGGCTGGAGAATGACATCTAGGGGCACTGATTTGGGAAGTCGCTGGTGCTCCCTATCTCCTAACGCATTTTACTCTTTTTTGTCTAGGAGGGCTAGACTTATCGCGGAAAAGTATTTATTCACACGGGAAAACTCATTTGACCGCGAATGAAGACGCGGGTGGGCGTGTATTAACTAATTATGCCACATGGAGTGGCGATGTGCGGCTCAGCACAGCCGGAAATTAAATGTTAGAATCAGTGCGGCATGCGGCAGCCACTTCGCACAGCTGATCGTTGACAGTCGTTCCCGTGGTCAGGCCGTAAATATAAATAGAGAGAAGAGGTTGTGTGGTTTGCTGCAAACCGTTTGCACAAGAGACTGTTATAATTTACTTGTCTATAAAAAAAAAAAATTGAAAATCGTATGCTCCCAGTGTACCGTTCTTTTGCAAAACGGCAGACGTACACGAGTGTTTGTTTAAATAAATTACCTAAATATAGAGATTTGGTAAATATTAGGTACTCTGTTTGTTTTGTGTAAAATCATCTTGTCGTTTCAGCTGCTCGGGGCTATGGTAAAATTTGATTAATAAACACTGTTGACTGTAGAATTGAGTAGTTTTATATGTGGTTTTGGTATTTCCTGTGTAGTTGATGCCGGGTTAGAAGAGAACATAATTTTTATTCATAATTTTTTACAAGAGGTTGCACTCATCAATGCGCCTGCCAAACCCAAAAGAAATGGGGGAGGCCCTTCAACACTGCTTTTGTACGATCTTTTGATTAAGTAGGTACGTGTTCACAGTACAGTAGATAATAAAAGTAATAAAGATATATTATATACGTATTTGATGTATGTGCTATTTGTAATATTTATATTACGTGCATATTAAAAATTACTCAAAAACGTAGGTAGTTAAACTAGCCAGATGAGCGTGTAGAGGAATGATCCGCGGTCCGGAGCGCCCCATCGCTCCTCAATCACGACGCCTATTACATGCGGGCTGATTTTTAATAAAAACACAGGCTTTTTATGATGACTTTCGCTCTATTTTCTTTAAAAACCGTAGATCTAGATGAGCGTGTAGAGCTGCACGGTTTCCACTCGGGCACGCGGCGTAGCCATTCACAGGCAGCCATTCATGTGATCCGCGGCCCGTAGAGCCCCATCATCGCTTATAAATGGATCACACAACGCCTATTAGGTACCTGCGGGATAGTCCTACTATTATTATAAATGCGACAGTTTGGATGTTTGGAGGTTTGGATGTTTGTTACTCAATTACGCTTCAACCACTTGACGGATCGGGATGCAACTCGGTACATATATAGATTTGGTCTTGAAATAGGACAAAGACGCGGGTTAAACCGCGGGCGGAAAGCTAGATTAAAATAAAAACACACCCTCTATTTTTATAAGAAATCTTAATTATTGCACATAAAATAAACACCGGTAAAGATAGTAAATTATAGCTACCGTCTGTGCTAACGCTAAAATGGGTAGCATAGTTTCAGAGCAATACAATGGTCGAGTCAGTAGGTGAAGGACAAATTTGTCAAGTTTGTCAACTTTAATTGGATTCTGGTTTGATTCTGCGAATCCTCCACGTTTTAATGCGCTTACTCCTCCAACTGCGAGTGCACATTCCTGCAGAAACGCGCTGTGCAGGTGTTTTAATTGTTTATCATAGATCTTGGCACTGTTAGAAAGTTAAGCTTTCGGTTTCGGACACTTTCTTTGATAGTGGTCGTTACAAAAATCACGTCAGAGGCCTAATAAGTAGCTGTGCTACTTGGCGGTTTGAAAACTCTCTATGGTATCATCAGAATTCTTGTTCAATATACTTATTTATAAGCCGGAACTGTATCTGACGCGGATTAGTATTTCGTTACATTAATAATTATTGGCAAAAAAAATGTATTACATAATTAAGTAAATAGTAGATTCATAGACTAGGGTGGAAGAGAATCAATTCCCGAGGTAGTTAGACGCCCGAGCGCAGCGAGGGCGGCTATAGTCCGAGAGGAATTGATTCTTCTACCCGTGGCAATGACTCTACTTTTCATTTAGAATATGAGGAAAATAAAACTAGTTGTTAATACAAACTAAAAATATCGCACAAAAGTCCGTCACAGATACATAAAAGAACAGATTTTACTATCCCGCCAATTTGTGTTGACTTTTTAATTATTATTTTTTAATTTTGTCGCGGCACTCGCATCGCAAGTTTGCGCTAAATTCACACTGGCCAGTGACACTAGCTGGTTAAAAAGTCACGACATTTCATAAAGTTTTTTTTTTAATATGAAAAAAAGTCTTCACAGCTGACAGCAATTCAAGCAGTTCTATTTTTAAAGTTCATTCCCGCCCTAGGGTGGGGATGAAATTTGTATGAGTTATTCCTTCCCTGTGAAAGGAAAGCAGCATCTTCCACCCAATAGTCAGATCAAAACAACACTACTTTCCGAGTATGAGAAATGAAATAGTACATTGTTTAACGAGGAGAGAACATGACTGATTCCCACGAGGGTGTAGTTTGAGGCCCGAAGCGCAGCTGAGGGCCTCAATACACACGAGTTGGGAATCGCATTTTCTTCCGAGTTATACATAGTGCTTTATACTACACCTATGAGGAAAATATAATCAAAAATCCTTGTAAGATAAAGAATGATATCACTTACATGAGAAGATAACTTAAGAACATTTGAAGTGTCATCATCCATGCAAACAGAACACAAACAAACAAAACACATATAAATACAGTTACACATTACATCGAAAACACTAAACACTTAATTTACATTAAATAAGTCATATAAATCAAAGAACGAAAAAGAATTCGCGCGGACATGTTGATTTTGCCATATTTTTTACTTAAAAATATAAAAGAGACAAATGAAGCAAAGCACATACTGCCAAAAAATGTAAGTGGCCAGTATCATTTTGTGGGCTTCGACGTACAAACTTTTTGTTTTTTGGCATTCGCCTGTTTCTAGTTTTGAATTATGAATTTAAAAAAAAAAATAGGAGGGGAGAAAATACTTTCTCCCCTAGGGGAGAAAGTAAATCCCATATATTTTTGCCGCCCGCATATTCGTTCGCTTGGATTTACGTACTTTCTTTCCTTTTTTTAAGTAAGAACTAATATACTTTCCGAATAGGTGTAGTATAAAATATTTGAAAGCTTCAAACGCCTTTCCATTAAAATTAAGGAGAAGGAAGATGACTTGAAAACCAATTACCAAGATCCGTAGACAGAACTGTCTCCGTGGGATTAAAAACGCGACAAGTTGTTAATTGGTGGTCGCAATTTGTCATCGTGTCTAAAGAATTAATGAATTGTTTCTGTAGCCATTAATCTTCTGCGCCTCCTCGTTGTCTTATTCACTTATTCATAACGGCTATCAGCCCTTAGTGCTAGGACATACCTACGGAAAATTCCGCGCAAGGAAAAAACTTTAAAAAAATCTAAGGTCACGGTACCGCATCGGCAACGGCTGCTGAGGATGCAAAAATGAATGAAAATGTTATGGCACGTTTTTTCCACGGTTTCATGGGTACATTTCATACATTTGCCAGCCTTAGCGATGCTTTTGCCGTTGCCGTACCGTCTTCGTAAAAAACACCTACCTATGAATAAGTAAGTTACTATACTCTGTACAACATAGCTTGATCTTTTTGATAAATGTCAAACACATACCGTTATGAAGGAGTCTCTTTCGCACCTGTGATGTTTTGATATTTCCTACCTGCTGTCACAGGACTCAAGCTACATTGGACAAAGTATAAGTGAATGACATTTCAGTAATACGAATTTGACGTACTTCGAAACATTTCCGAATCCCGTGTGCCGTGTGGGTGCCACTTTAAATATTATAATCTGTCGTATGGGGTGTTGGGTCACGCAACGGGATAAACCCTGGTGTCAGAGTTTTTAATCCGCATAATAAACCTTCGACAACAAATTTGAAATGAGAAGAAAATTTCTTTAGTCATAAAAATAAAAACTAATTTTTTTGTGTCACAATCATGTTATTACTACTTATTTATAAGTCTCCTTTTAAATTACTTAAATAGTAAGGTTATATAGAAATACGTTATTAGGCTCGTATTTATTAAAAGGTTTCAAGATTGAGAGCAATAATTTACTATGTAAAAATTTGTCAGTTCGTTTTGTACTGAAATGGACTTTCTGATACGAACTCGCTGTCAGTCTCAAGATTTGATTATACGGGTCGAGATCAATATTTGAAAAATACCCTTGAAAAATACCATACTAAATGCACTTTATACGCACCTAGATTTTAAAACTGTTCTTTGAACCTAGATTAAAAAAACTTTAAAAATTAGAATTTACATAGTATATTCACACAATGTAACGTTCCGTCGGCTGCGCTCGACTGGAAGCACTCATATCTCAGATTATCTCGAGTGAGTCTGGGCTTAATGCTCACTGGAGTACAGTATAAACTGTAACGCACTTTGCAATACTCTGTATAGTATTGTTTCAATAGTTTTATACGTATGATATTTTATTTTATTAATAAGTCAAGTAAAGAAATAAGCTATAACTGTAGTAACATAATAAGTGTTCTTTCTTATTATGTTGTAAAACTCGGATAATATGGAAAGAGAGATAAGATGTAAACTAGTAAAATTTGGAATTGGTCAAACATACGTTTACATTATAGTCTACGCCCGATTTTGTGAATGTTCCGCAGTTTCTCTGGGCTGCACGCTGCATTTCTTCTTTAGCGGCGTTGTGCACTTTTTGGGATGGGTAAAAAATTTTAAACTTGTGACAGATCGATAGACCAGAGTTCCTGACCTCTGGTCACACACAAATTGTATGCAATCAGAGGCCAAGCAAAATGGCCGATCGCGTCTACGCGATACTAGCGCTATCTGTTGGAAAGAAAATGAGTTTTTTTAACTGTTTTATTATTCAGGTAAGGTTTCGATTAAGTCTACCGCAAGTCTACCGTAAATGTTCAAGTTTTCATTTCTGCCGGCACTCCCGGAGTGCATTTAACAAGTAATGGAAATGTTTGAGTAAAGAAATCGTCTTATATTTTCGTAGGCTTTCGCTACGACGTAGCAGTCTCGTAGCAAAATTATTAATACGACAACTTTGTAAGAAGTGATTTTACTTTATTGACACGAGACTCTTTGAAAAATGACTTTTATTGTATTTTTCATACTTATGCAAATCAAGAATCTTGTGGGTAATATCGTGGGCGCAAATCTTTATAAACGAGATGATTGTCGTTATTATACCATAACACAGACATATTCTGTGTCCAGACTGAAATTCTGAAAGTAAAGATTTTGTCCAGTTCTTTCAGTTGTCTGTTTATTTCTACCTGAAACTGCGTTTTAACTGTCTGTTTCATAAAGGTTTATTGCCAGTGTTTATTGCTGAGGTAGTAAAAGTAACTTGCAAACGATCTCACTAGTTGTTCCCATAATAGTGTCGGTTCGCGATGTAAGTTATGGCTAAAGTATACATAATTTGATGTATAGATTAGTACAGATGTTTTGTCTCTCAGCTGCCGCTTGGCTATACTTGTATGTAGGTATATACAGGGTGTAAGGGACAGCGTCCCGCAAACTGATAGGGGTTGCTCAGTCAACCAAACTGAACAACTATCACCGGGATTTTTTCAGGAAATGAAAAAAAATATTGCTTTTTCATACAAAGTGACCGCCTCGATCCGACAATTTGTATGGAAAAACAAAATTTTATTTTCACTTCCTGAAAATAAATCCTGGTGATAGTTGTTCAGTTTCGTTGACTGAGCAACTCCTATCGGTTTGCGGGACGCTGTCCCTTACATCCAGTAGGTACTTACCCACACGTCCATTTTCATTGTGTGTATTAATGTATCCATATGACTAAGGCTTTGTATCTATGAAGCAATTTCAAGATTGAGAGCAATATTAAGTACGGATTGCACTGCACTGAAATAACATTTCTGATACGAACTAAAACTTGCTGTCATTCGTAATAAAAGTTTTATGCTCTATGTGCGGTATGATTTTACCTATTACTTATAATGATGCATTATAGTACGGTGGCTTATTTATTAGTGTTATTACAAAATCGATTTTTAATACTGCTAAAATTATGATATACCTAATTTAACTTTGGTTACTAACCACAGAGTTATCAAGTCATTAATCACAATCTGATGCAAAAAATATCAAAGCTTCACGCATAGATTACTCTGATTGACCACTTCACCACCAAATGTTTGTCAGTTACGCTCAACCACGTTAATATTTGCTAAATACAGTTTATAACCGACTTTAAAGAAATTATGCTACTTTTTAATAGGTTTCCTTTTGCGGTTCTCGCTGTGTAGAACGCAGCCACGCGCAATCTTATGCATGTCACACCACGGCGTAAATAAGTAAGTAAGCAGTGTGTAAGTAAGTATAAAAAGTGGAATATCCAAATTACGACGATCCATTATTTTTATATATTCATTAGACATGCATTGCATATAAGAAAATGTGACATGGTAATACCACAGATTACTTATGAGCGCAGCGGGCGCCCACCTAGATACACATACACTGGCATAATCTGAATCAATTTAGTTTTTTAATTTTTAATGATTGAAGTCGGTTATTCTTTTTTTTAAATACTGATATTCTTTCATAAAGTATGGAGCGTCGACTGTTGACGTCATTGTCAGCAGTTATCACGTTTTTTTATCACTTTTTTGTTATCACGTTGTATTGCACCCACGTGAGGAAAAGGGCAATAGAAGTTTGGCTGTCACGCGTGGTATAGGAAGACATGAGGAAGACAACAGTATTTTTGTTGTGACATAACATGCACGTGTGAAAGAAGTATCATCTTAGGCTCGTATTTATAAAGCGATCTCAGGATTGAGAGCAATATTAAGTATGGATTTGACAGGTCATTTTGTACTGAAATGACATTTCTGATACGCACTCAAACTCGCTGTCAGTCTCAAGTGCTGATCATAAATACGGGCCTATGTTTACGTCGATGACATTTACGAAGTTACTATACATTTTTTCCTACGAACATATTATATTTACCGATAGACATACTACTTATTGTATTAAAATTTACAAGGCCAAACTACTAGTGACACGTCTTTATGCTGTATCTAGGCTAATATTCCTTATTGCTGAGGATTACGGCTTTAATACTAAATATCCTATATTATTATCTCCGTATTACCAAATATAATAATGATAATTGAAGACGTGCTCATTACAAATGTATGTCAATTAATTAGGTATATCTATTCATACGGGTTATCTAGGTAGGTACTAAATTATTGTGTATAGTTTGACCCACTAAGGAAAGGAGGCAAAAGATATTTATTTTCAACGCAACATTTCGGACTCTATTATTGACTAATTTAGGAAATTCGACAAACTATTTAAATTCAAATTTTAAATTAAGATGTTAAAAAAAAACACTGTGTTTCTTCAATGTCTATTATAAACGACTTTTCGCATGGAACGTAATGCTGAAAACTCAAAAATAACAATATCTGCTGACTGGTTAAGTGTGATAGGCTCGTATTTATAAAGCGATCTCAAGATTGAGCGCAATATTAAGTATGGATTTGACGGGCTGTTTTGTACTGAAATGACATTTCTGATAAGAACTCAAACTCGTTGTCACTCTTGAGAGCTGATTATAAATACGGGCCTAAGTATTATAGTGAATGTAAACGTAGTACCCCAGTAGGAAAAGGTGCACTGCACTTCACTGTATGTATCGTTTCTCTAGAAAAGTAGCTTTTCTATGGAGTAACCCTCAATCCCCAACACTTCAAAGTTTGGATAAGCTCGTTCCATCGCCAACTCCATCTCTGTCGCCCAAGATTTAGACTGGAGTCAAGATCAAAAACATTTAAAAAACACGTAATAAATAGCGAAGTGCGTGTACTCCATTATGCCTGGATTAGCCCACGAGGTACAACAAGATTGTGGATTAAATACCTAATTCCTTATTTATGTTTCAAAGATCGCTTATTCAAAAACAAAACGAACTTTGTAATTTAATACCCACGCGTGGAACTTTTAATCTTTGTCCTCAAAATGAAAAGTTATTTTGCCATTTAAAAGAAAAGTTATTATAATTTTATTCATAGGTTTATTCTAAGTTAAAAAGTCATTTGCACTTATGCAGATGTGCGATATGAGGCTTACTAATGTGCATGTGCTTTGTATTAATAAGTAATTATATGAATTGCAGCTATACTATAATACCTATGTTCTAAGTATAATGCGAAAATATTAATATATCTCATGTTTTCTAAATTGTGTTTTCATGTATTTCTGCCGCAGATTTCTGTTTCGAGAAGAGATTATAAAATAGAATGCAGTTGTTAGCGTAAAATAAAATATTCATTAACAAATTACTAATACTTAAAAAAAAACTATTATTGTGTTCATTATGGATTGTGTTTCACCTGGAAATGAAACCACTATAGTTTTTATAGAAATCGATTATTTATAGAGTTTTTTGTTTCGTATAGGAAAAGAAAGTGTACTTGTGTTTGTATAAATAAATCACTTTCTTTTTCTCACATCAGACACACACCAGACATTTTTTTTCATCAGATCACGACACAACGCATGAAGGAACTGCTCTACACACATGCTCATTAGTAGCACGAAAGCATGCTTTTATTGAGGAAATGCTCATTTGTATTGTAGCACATGTGAACCAACATTGCTAGTAATGAGCATGCTAATTTAGAGCGTGCTCAAAATCAACCGGCGTTTGATTTTCGAGCATGCTACTTGAGGCGCCCGCGGGTAGAAGGGGGTGTGCTCCGAGAGCTCTGAAAGGATTTTGAGCGCGTGTGAACGGCTTTTGAGCATGCTTATTTTATGAGTATGCTTAAAACAAGCATGCTTATTGCTGGCATATGTGAACAGCGGCAGAGCATGCTAATTTAAAGCATGCTTCAAAATGAGCATGTGTGTCAGTACCTTTAGAAGCGGGGTTTCCTCACCATTTCCCTGTTATTATTTGGTCATAAATTTCATTTGAAAGACAAAATATTATCAAAATCTGTATAGTCTTCTTTATATGGAGCTCATCTTTAAGCAGTCGTGGCATTGATTGTGGCATTGCGGTACTTTTTCAGAGCGAGCGCAGAGGTTCGCAGAGGCGACTTTCATCAATCATCTTGTCGCAAGTACTCAATCTGTCCCGATGACATGTCGATAAGGGCTACATTACTTATTTTCGTCCTTTTATTTCGGCGCTAAACCACAGAGTAGGTACTATATTATTATAATAGTACCATGGAGTAATATTATATACTATGATAGTACTATGGTAGTAGTAGTAGCTCTACACGCAGTAGGCAAATCTTAAATATTAAGTAGAAGCATTGGCATGACGTGATTTTAAAATATACGCCTGTATTAGGCATAAGATAACCATACGAAGCTTTTTTTCGTAAGCCGACAGGGCTTAATCTATGTAAGTCTTTATTTATGAAGCTAAAATTAAAATTCTAATCCCGAATATAAATATTCGCATGGTGATTTAATGAAAACGTGCGGATAATGTAAGTATTACCGTTCTTGCGTGTGTGTGCTTGAAGTCCTTTATAGGAAAATTTATTCGTATTTAGAAAAATATTTAGTTAAAATTAAAATGCTACAATTATAATGACAGACAGTAAAATTGAAAAATAGTAGGACCTAGTAGTCCTCTCACTACTTTTATAAGACTGCTATCTAACTTGACGTCGTACAAGTCAAGACATTACATACATTATATTATTATGTGACGTGGTGACTTTTAAATGGAAATAAATAAAAAAAGCACTCGCAACTTTTAATTTTTCACTATCGAGACAGTTGGATTACTAACTTAGGTACATTTAGCCCGTATTTATCATCTCTTTTATCTCTGAAGCAAATTCAATTCACTTCTTGATAACTACATTTACTTGTTAAGACTAAGCGGGGTCCCGGCCCATTTCAGATTAAATCATAGCGTTTCCTTCACTACAGTATTTTGAGCTAAAGTGTATCTTGAGTACTATCCCCATTACTGGCTCCCAATGGCCTTGATTGAATCAAGTTGGGACCAGCGAGTAATGTAAGTCGATTTTATAGATGTGTTATGTATGTCGTCTAAAAGGTTATGGGGGCACTTGGACGAAATGTCAAGTGTCTCAGATCTATTACTCCCTGTGCTAAATTGTTTAGTAAAAGTATAAGTACTGAGCTATATTTATTTTGGGACTAAGTGTTTTCAGTTATCTTTCAAAATTCGATCAGCTATCCTATAAACCTATATATCCTATAACCTGTATCTGAGTTTCCAAAGTAGTAAAAAGTGAGGACCTATTTCCATCATGAATTATGTCTTTTAACCATTATCTTTTGCTAAAGTCAAGTGAAAACCCATAAGAAAAGTATCAGTAGACATAGTTGCTATTTTCAACCAAGCTGAAAACTTTGTCAGCTACAAACGAGGCCTAATTTAGAACTTGCACTTCCCAGGAGCTTTGTCTACGAAGTTCTCACGGCATAAGTTCGTTGATAAATAATGATATTATGCACGGCAGGTGTGAGGATTGGCCACGATGAACGATTTCTACTCTATTCGAGATTCATTGCTGCAAAGTTTCCATGGTGGACTGTCAGCGGTAAAAAAAAACAAAAAACAACAGCTCTGCTTTTCTGTCAGGGAATCTGTAAAAGCTAGTAAGTGCGTAGGTACAAAAGCTTTCTAGAAATAAAATCTAGCTAGGCGATAGGATAACAACCTGTCACTAAAATTAGCCATCAATTGAAATGTCTCTTTGTGAAATCAATGTTGTTTCGTTTGCCCCGTAAATGATTTAATTGAGATTTTATGTGTGCATGTAACGCGATGCAGCAATGTTTAGCTTACAAAAGCAAGGGACAAAGTTCGACTTACGGAAACAGTCAATTTGTTGAGGAAGTGATTAATTTGCAGTTATACCAGCAATTAATATTACTTGCAGTCACTAATGGATACAGCTTGCTCCCTGATTCCGTGGTAACTTTCAAGATTTTGCTAGATATTTTAAATTTAGTCTAAATATTTAAGGGTATGTTCTACTCATGAAACGAAACCAAGTATTTATGTTCATGACCATATTTAGTCAAGAGAATGATTACGTACTTACCCATTCAGGAATTATGGATTTAAAAGGTCGAGCCGAAGCTGTTAGTCATTTAAAAACATTATTTAAAAAAGCTGAACTACCCTTATACTCAGAAATAATGTGAAAGGCGCTCGCCTGCAATCCTGACTCCAGCCGGAGTAATATGAAAGCGAGGTAAACATTTGAGAGAAAATTCAAATTATTTTCGCAATTTCGTCGGACGAGGGACTGACTCTACATTCCTTTTGATGACGTCAGCATTCCTCACTACTGTGAGATTCTGCAACATTCCCTTGGCCCATCATGCATTGTAATAGGACAAGAAAAAAGGACAGTTTGTTACGGGATTATCTTACAGTCTAAGTGCTGTATTTGATGATTTTTTATAATTTATACACTATACAGAAAGTAAGATATTTCTTTAAAAACCAAATTTCTTTGTTCTAAAGTTTTACTCCAAATAATACACAGATCAAACATTATAACACGTGACGAAAACACCCTAATATGAGATCGTTGATGGTTTGCATACCCCGTAAAGAACACCGGCGTGATTATATGTATGTGTATGTATACGTATACGACATAACGTGGTGGCATCCGGCGGGGCAGTTACACGAGCATCGTTTACGAGCACACTCCGCCGGTTTACTGCCGGAACACAACGCGGCCAATCTTGAGGACACCGAACGGCTTCGACCCAGTTATTGACAATATTGAGATGCAATAATGGACACTAGTGAAAGAGTATTGTTAAGCTGTAGACTCAAATTTTGCAACATATTAAATAAGTAAATAACATACTTTTCAGTTCAAAAGTACATATGTACGAATTTGGAATTTGCACTTTTGACACTTGATTTGATTTGCACGTGTGTCATATATATGACACACGTCTCTTCTCTAATATAAAAATAGTAGATACGTGTCAAATTTAAAAACCTAAGAAATTAATTCCAAACAGTAAAACGGCTCGTATTTATAAAGCCATCTCAAGATTGAGAGCAATATTGAGTGTGAATTTGACAGGTCATTTTGTATTGGAATGACGTTTCTGATACGAACTCAAACTCGCTGTCACTCTTGAGAGCTGATTATAAATACGGGCCTAGTATGAACAGAGCAAGTAAACTTATTATTATTATCATTATGATCATATTTCTTTCAAATATCAATGAGCATTTGTAAAAAAAAAAATTGTAAGAGTTTGATTAACATACTAAGCTAAAGAAAGAATAAAAAATTCCTCCGCTAATACTTTTTATCTTCCTCTCATTTCCTCAATACATTCGAAATGAGTTCCTAAAAAGCTTTGAGACCAATAATAGCAATATTTTTTTGTAGTATCTACCTAATCTGAAGGATTTGAAGAACTGTTTATTCAAATCTGTATAAAATCCACTCAATAGAAGATTACAGTCCTTCAAAAAAACGTCAAAGCTAAATTAACAGCTCTTGGCTGTGAGAATTTGCCAGATTTGATTACCATAATCTTACTAAATCCATGACAGATGTAAATTTATTAATCGAAACATCGTAAAAATAAAATAAAATAGGTACCTAGAAGAGGCAAATAGAATAACAACATCGAAAGGTCTTTGTAAACTTTTTGCAAACCAATAATATCAGATTAAAGGTGTAGAAATGTTGGTGAATTGGCAGATGAATTCATTAAATATAACTTTAAACATGTTTTTCTTAATTTTTATTTTGTGTAGGTAACTTTGTGATAAAGAAAACATTATTTATTAAAATTTATAAAGCTTCCTACGAAAATAAACAAATTGCTAAATGGCTGTACATTATCACTGTTTTACTTTACCAGGTAATATTCTGTGAATATTTATTTTAAAAGAAGTTTTTTTTTATATAATCCATCTTCTTGTTATCGTATTCAAAATTACCTTCTTTGAATCGTCTGTGCTACAGGAGCAGCTTTAATGAGGCAGGCTTTGATATTTTTCAGTTCAGCATAAAATTGCCATTTATAAATCCACAATCTTTTTTAGCCAGAGCTTGGGGGTGCAGATTAATGTCTCTACATTTATCAATATTAAAAAACATCTTTTAATAAAAATAACTGAGGATTTTTTTGTCGGTAAATATTGTCTTTATTTAAAAATAGGAATACCTACCATCCATATCAGTCAGGAAGTCTATGCCTACCAAATTGTAGCAACTCTGAGCAGACGGGCTATTTTCATATTATGTAAAAGTGTTCACGAACTAATAAAAAATCTATTTAAAATTAACAATGAATGAGAAAATAAGACATTATACCTATTGATACTTTCCACCTCAGGTCTCACGGCATGCAATGTACTCTGCTCATCTACTAGAAAACTAGTATTTAGCTCTGCATACCATCAGGTTGGCCGTGTGCTTAGTTGCCGCTAAAAAAAAAAATGGTGCTAGAACGCCTAGAACTGGAACACATCAACCGAAAGTTCGGCGAGGATTATTGGTTGCACATGAATGACTTGTCACTCAGAAGGACGGGAGGCAGTAGGAGTACCTATTCATTCTAAACACGTTTGGCGCAGGTCTTTTCCAGGTGTAGTAAATTATAGTACATATTAATGTCCCGACTCCGAGTCAATAATAATGAATATTGAACAAAAATACAAAATGTGTGTAGGTATATGATGTAAGTAATATTTTCTTTTTATTTGTGACTTTAGTACATTAGCATGGATAATTGGAAACAGTACTACATTTCAATTGTCAAGTATATCTACAAGTTCATTAATTACATAATTTTGGTGACTAAAAATTAATAATTAGTACAGCCTAGACGCAAAAGTTGAATTTTAAAATAATTTAAATTTCAAAAAGCTTCAAACACTGATTGCCTTTTAAGTTTAAAGCAGTTTAGTTAACTATTAAAACTAAGATTTCGTTTGAATAAAATAGTCTAGCCAGTCAAGGAAAACTTTTACTAAAATTTTATTTCAGATAATTAATACCTACCTACTTCACTCTCAAATCTCGCAACTTATTAGTAAAATCTAGATTCCAGATCGACAATCGGAATATTTTACTCAAAACATCAACACTTAAAACTAATGGCATTTTGTGTTGTTTAAATTGAATAGAAATAGAATTTGATAAATATTAATTTAGTTGTCAGGCGCGTATAAGCGACATTTGAATTTAATGTTAGTTATAATTAAGTAGGTAAATTGTAATCTCAAACATTTAATGGATCGCAAGGATAATTTATATACAAATTAATAATTAAACGTAAAAATATTTATGCATTTATAATAAGCTATGTCTTATGTAGCGATGTGCTACGATTTCGCTACGTCGTAGCAAATATACTACGAAAACGTTTTATATCAGTGTAAAATAAAAATAAAAGAAATCGTACTGCTCGAAAGTTACCCTTAACACTCTGTATGATTACCACTAACACCCTTTATTACTATACCACTTTATATAGCGCCATATTATTTAGACCGTTCAGCGCGCCGAACAAGACGCCGCGTAAAACCGACTGTTTGGTCGGCGGATTAGTGTGTCGTATGCGACCGAAGGTTCCGCCGCTGAACGTTACGCAGATGAGTTGCTGCCCTAAAAGTTAGAAATATTGATTTTCTTTTTTTCATCGTTAAAAATATTTATTCCATTCGTCATGATCTGTATCTTACCTGATTACTTAAAAGATAAATTGTTTAAGATTTAAATTGTATGGCGGATAACTCTTTGATTAATGTTCTACCGTTCTACGTTTCATTTCGATTTCGAAAACTGTTCTACGTTCAAAGTTAAATATTGTTTTCAACGCCTTTTGGGACCTTACAATGATTTATATTCATTTTAAATTGGGTTCCAATTGTTGGTAACAAAGGGTGTCTTGTTGATTTAGCGAATTTGAATAAAGCTGTTCTGTTATTTCATTATGAATTATATTAGGACCTATGCACAGGCACACCAGGTGTTTTAACATAACATCGAAGCGCGGATAAACTTAATCCAACTCTTTTTTATGCTAAGGTACGGTGCAACGCAGCACGCGCTTTTTAAACGCGTGATACAGTATACAACCAATACCAGAAGACACATTTTATAGACAAATCTCGAAAATTTCTCGCGGCATCGCGCGGTGCAGCTTGTCACTTCCTGTTGGCACTGGAAATCTCACGCACCGACGGAGCACACCAAGCTGTTTGGCGCCGGATTCCGGTGAGAGGGTGGTCGTGAGCCAGGCAGCCCCTTGCGGAGCCTACCACCGCTTTATTACTAATGGTATGTTAATATTGTGTTATATAGATACTAAGGCCCGTATTTTTAATCAGCTCTCAAGAGTGACAGCGAGTTTGAGTTCGCATCAGAAATGTCATTTCAGTAAAAAACGACCTGTCAAATCCATACTTAATATTGCTCTCAATCTTGAGATCGCTTTATAAATACGAGCCTAAAACATGTAAATTATAATCATAATCATGATGGATGTGTTACCATTACACCAGGCCGAGGGTCGTATTGTAAAAATAATAGAGTGGGAAATCTCGGGGAAATCACAGATGACGTTGACATGGGTCAGCCGGCTGTTTAGTAAATTGTGCACACATAGGGTCTTTTTAAATACTGCAATGGGACGTTAATTTATTGTGAAATTGGTCCAACGAGTATACGAAATGACTCAACCAACTAGAGTAGGTCTATACTAAGGCAGAGACAATTAGGCCATGCAGCCAAAGTCAATAAAATGTTCATGCATAAAACTTGATATTTCTTTAAATTTATTTTCATTATTTATTCTCTTAAAACTAATAACGATATACAAAATATTTTTATCTAAAAATGAATTTAAGAGTAGGCTGTATGTTTCGAGCTCAAGCCAATTTAATGTGGAAAAATTTAAAAAGTTAAGTGACAGGCATAAAGCTCTTGTTTTTTATGTTTGATGTGTTTCCTCGCAATCTAAGATAAAAGCAGAAATTACAACTCGTGCATAAATCATTTTTATACTCGACTTCATCATCTGCCCTTGCAGCAGGCAGATAACAATCTCGTATAAAAATGACTTGGTTTGTGCACTTGTCGTGATATTTACTATTTTATGTTTCCAGTGGAGAAAATGAAAATAACGGATTATTTAAAAAGAGTAGGAGAGGTGGTATAGTTTGAGGCAATTAACTTGACTTAGAATGACACAGTCCGCCCATATTTAAGAAGATCGTCTTTTAGTATACTTATTAGTATATTTTTGTAATTCCATTGTTCAATATACGATGCAATCAAGCGATTGAGTCAATCAAGTCAATCTCGGAGATAATAAATTAGACTAAATGCCGATGTCAAGATGTCTTTCAGATGGTTCACTTATTAACCCGTGTCAAGTTGTCTACCCATCCACGTCTTGAAGAGAGCAGGGTCCGGGAACTTGGAGTTTTCCGGCGCTATAAGGTGACTCAGCCGTTTTCGAGTTCCTATTTTGAAAGCCAAATATTCTTGTTTTCGTTGCTGTTGCAAAATTGGTAGTCAGTGTGTAGCTCGGAGGCCAAAGGGTCTACTTATTTTTTGATAAATAAAATATAGAAGTATCGTATGTATTCTATAGTTTTTTTTAGTACGCAATAAAGTTAATATTCTGTACTGCTAGTTCAGAATAGTATATAAGGGCAATTTCTTACCGTAGGCATCATAAAACCCTAGTCGGCTTTTAATCCAATGAATGGGCAGCTAATGAATATAACATGACATGTCGAATGTGCTGAGAATGGCAAGAATGAGATCTAATTATTTCCAAGTGAAGAAAATCCATACCGATCACTGAATTTCATAGGGCTGTTACGAAGTCATCAGTGTTTTTATTTTTTTAACAAGGGAATACGAATACGCTTTATTATATATTTTTTGTATACTTCTCTTCTCGGTAGATAGATACTAAAATTTAAGAGGTGTAGTATAGCTACTACTTACTTACATAAAATATTTAGGCTTGTATAATGAGATCAATAAGTATATGTATTTTTGTATGCTCTTTGTTACCGACAGATCTAGGATCTAGTAAAAAAGGTATTAAAATAAATATGGTGCAACTCTATTCTGACTTGCGTTCCCATGGAGCTGTTATTCTCTTACTATTATCTTCTCTTGGATGTGTCTTGGATCCTCTGACATGGTTTTAGGAATTAAACTGTGATTTGGAAGTTTTCTTACTATTTCACTTGCTAGGGCTCTAACACTCTTTATTGTACCTTAAGGGTCTATGTGCTCGCGGCAACTGTCCCTTTCAAACCAATGACAGAATGCGCGCTCTGTCCTTTTCTAGCATGGGGCTGTTTCAAGCCGATTTCATATATTTTTGCATATATCTCAATGTATACAAAAAGTATTGAAAAACAGAGTTGATTATGATGTTCTTCATAATTATACGGTGATTTCGATATAACATTTGCTGTTTCTAAGCTCATAGAAATGTCACAGTTGTTCAAATTCGGCATTGAGACGCCAGATTTTCATGATATTTCTGATGATTTCCTGGTGTAATCATAGTATTTTTAGATTATATCTATGAATCTAGTTGTTCTCCATATTTTAGAGAAGCTAACCATATATAGATTTATTGAAAGTTCAACTATTAACTATACTAACAAAGTCAAATGCCGGACCGTGCTGAGCCTGATTTAGAGTACTTCCCTCCTTAAAAAACATAAAACTAAAATACAAGAATAATAAATAACATAGTAAAGGTACAAAGGCGGACATATCCCGCTAAGAGATCTCTTCCAGTCAACCTTTGATAAACCCAGAGGAGACAACTATGTTCTGTTTGCAGGTAAACTAAGGTAGGTTTTAGAAACAATTATATAACTTGACATAGATAAACCTGACATTGATATGAATTAGATAAGCCGTTTTGTATTGAAACAACATTATGCACGTCGTCGGTCTCAAGGGCTGTAGCTGAATACAGGTCATATTGTTATTTGGAAATCCAACTAGTCCGTTTCTAAGGCCCGTATTTATAATCAGCTCTCAAGAGTGACAGCGAGTTTGAGTTCGTATCAGAAATGTCATTTCAGTACAAAATGATCTGTCAAATCCATACTTAATATTGTTCTCAATCTTGAGATCGCTTTATAAATACGAGCCTTAGAAAACCTACACAACTATATGAAAGATACAACTTTTGTTAAAACAAATGATAAAAAGCAACAAATAAAACCGTTACACACAGTTGAAAGTTTGTTTGCATTCTTCAACTCGTCCCGACAACTTCACGGCAAAACTCTATAAATCTCTAAGTTTCGGTATCGTATCGCCCAATCGTAAAATCCGAACCGCAGCTGCACCTGGTTTAAGAGGCCATTAAAATAAGTTTACGAGCAATTCTTTATATTAGGTATATCTCAGTTTTTAATAGAAATCGAGAGAATAAAAGATCCGGGCCGATTTCTGCCCACGCGAGATTAAGCAAAGTTTACTTTTCATTAAATTATAATAACAAACATACGACCACATTAATTACCGACCGGGATTGATATGGAAACATACGCAGATAAATGAAATAATATACTTTGAATAAAATTCAATCACTGACATAGAAAACGATGTTTTCATCATAGTGATACTTTTAGGAAAGAATAATAAATGTACTCAAACAATAATTCGTGATAGTTATAAAGTTGTTACTTACAAGAAGGTCAAAGTACCTGGGTAATAATACCATTGGTGGTTATAATTATCACTTCTTATCTATTATTTGAGAGTAGGTTTTTATCCGTTTAAGTAAGTGATCTTTATCATGAAGCAGTTTTATAAAGTCCGGATTGGGCAGCCTACCGTCACCCTAAAATACCTGCGGGAATCTAAATTTGGTTCTAACTCTAACTAAATTAAATTTTCCAAAACTCAGTAAATAAATGATTATGCCAAGTGATATTTAGGGGTGAGCGTATTTACCAGTAAAAAGGTTTATACCGCAACAGAAGAGCTATTTTGTAAAAAAGGATCTTTAAAAGCTTGTGAAAAATCTATGATTGACTAGCTAGAGTCTGTTCCATCCAAATAAAATAAGAAACTCAACCGACAATAATTACGTAGTTCTTGGTGGAACTGTTAGTGTTAGGCTCGTATTTATAAATCGATCTCAAGATTGAGGACAATATTAAGTATGGATTTGACAAGTCGTTTTGTACTGAAATGACATTTCTGATACGAACTCAAACTCGCTGTCACTCTTGAGCGCTGATTATAAATACGGGCCTTAGTGTCTTTGAATATAAATATAAGTTTACCGAAATAAAATAAAGAACCTGTCCTATAAATGCTTTCTTAAAAACAAGATTTTCATGGAATACTTGTCTAGCAAACATTTTTATACGGTGGCATTATTGCTACGGGATGAACCCTCTATAAATGTTCCAGATCTTATCTAACGAAGTGAAAAAGATGTTTGCGTAGATTAGCATGCTGCTGCGCGATAACGAGTGTACCTACCTATCGCATCTATCTGTCAAATCTCCACACAATCTGACAGATAGATGTGATATATGATAGCTATCGCAGCCTTATCGTAAGTGCATGCTATGGGGGCCGGTGATCCAATGTTTCAAAGCACCATATCACGCCGCTTCAATCTGCAAACAGTCATGTCTAAGGCTCAGAAGAACCAAAAAAGGAAAATATTCAATCCTTAATTACAAAAATAATTCCTAGAAGTGGAGGAAAAATTGAAAACAATTATTCAGCTGTAAGTGAAAATAATGTCCCCAAGAATTTCTGAAATAAAAATTCAAATCAAAATAGCCATTTTTCATTAAACGCACTGAACCGCATTTGGGACCCGAAAATGATATATTTATGAGATTTCCAGGTTAAAAGCAATTCTCATTATTCTGGCTAGAGAGATCTAAAGCTATAAATAATACAGAGAATGTCTAGCACCGTGAAATTGAACATCTTTTGATTCGTGACACGAGCTAAAACTAGATTTTTGAAGTGAAACTTCTTTAGGCGCGTTGAGAGTAAAATTTCAATGTCGGGTGACGGAAATGCGTCACGGCGGAGGACGGAAGTCGAAATGTCAAAAATTTCAAAGAAGTTTCACTTCAACACGTGATCGCAAACGGCACAAACGATCTTTTTTTTAGAATTTTAGTCATGTATTGAAGTGTGCCTAGCCTAAATAGGTAGGCATGCTATTTTACAATTTTATGAAGTTAAATAAAGTATTTCATAGTTTTCTTCTTCTGTCGTGTGGGTTTCGAGTCGATCAACCCGATAGTGAACCCTGGTGTCACAATTTTTTAACGTTAATAATCGCATCCGTCATACATAATGTAGCTAATTTAGCATGCATTTCATGCTCTACCCACCCTGTAAATAAAGGAACATAGATGTGTGTGTGACTAATAATAAGGTCAATGTGGGGAAGTCCGTCTACAGGGCAACTCCGTCTAACGACTATAACTTCAGCATTTAAATAAGAGCGCGGATTACTTTGTGGTCGATAAAACCAGTATTGTGGTGTTAATTCAAATCACATAGCGTTAGTAGCATTATGAGGCTAGAAAAAATAAAATAACAATTTTTTGGTGACGGTGTGCCGGTCTTACCCTGTATAATGAAGTATGCCGGACTTCCCCACATTTGACCTTATAAATATAAACATTCTCTCTCACGGGTGTGAGTGAATGTTCCATGCAGTAGTTGCGTGTCATTTATTTCATGTCAAATCGATAGACAACAAGCAAAGATATTTCATTCTTTAGACCATGTTTTATTTAATATAATATTGTATTATGTTATGACGTAGAATGCGCTACCCACGAGCGCATTTCAGTTCTTGTGTAGAATCGTACCTTTCCAAATTAATTTTTCATTCATATTTCATTCATGTAATCTAGAAATTTGACTTGGAGATATAACTGAATAAATATAATTCATAATTTGACAGTAGGTCAAACACACATTATCACGACATAAACTAGTATTTGATGATCAAAATTTTCGCAGTTGGTCACGGCATTTGGATTTCTATCATTATTTCGATATTTGAGTGTGGGTTACGCGCTCAAATTAGTTTTGTTCTTCTTCTTTCGTGTCGGCAAGAAACACGGGCTAAATCTTACTTGCCCAGAAAGCGGCTACCGTGGTTGCCCTCTGGTTACTGACAAGTAAGTCCTCACGCGAGCAGGTGGTCGGGCACGCGGGACAGTTAGTGAGGTGTACCATGGTCTGCAAGGGTTTTCCACATTCACAGCTGGCGTCTGCACTAGTTAGTTTTATCTCCATTAGTTTTGTTGACAGGGCTGGGGTAAAGAAAAAAATAATTCTTGATTTTGGATATCCACCTATTTTTAAGGTAATCCTCGTCTTTAGATGACATGTCATTGACAAGAAACGTGCCCTGCCCACTGGCCATCCGCCCAACTGTAAAAATTTAATGCGCCAATACACTATCGATCCCCATTCTCTACTAGACCTTTAGTAGATATTTAGTTATGTACAAAATAAGTGTCTATTAATGCTTAATAGGAACCTATGATTTGTTTTTAATAATGCTCCATATTTTTTGGATGGATTATTTTTCAGTAGTGCTGGCAAAAAAAGTCTAGATGTAATTTATAAAAAAAAATATTTCTCAAAAATTATACCACATCCAAGACATCAACATATAACTAGCACGAAAAAATTATGATTCTTACGAAGAAATATATTCCGTTTACATACATGTGAAACCACAGGACAGTAGGCTAGTCTTACGTAACGTAGGCACCATTTCATACGTGTCGGCGTAGGAGGCGTGCTACGAAGTGCTACGGTGCTACGTGATGACATGTTCGTAGCAGTTCGGACGTTTTTGGGCGACTCGCGTGACGTTATGGAAAAAACGTCTGTCCAAACGTGCTGGACTGGAGTGTAGGTGGAATAATTCATCGATGGAAATAAAGTTATTTCTATTCTACTCGGAGAATGATTGCTAGCGATTATGATTTCTGACAGGCTTTGAGGGGCGCTAGAGAAAACTCATTTTCTTTTAAAATAACAATGTACTATGTTGCGAGACAATCTTTTAACTGGGAAATTAAAGTACTGTGTGGCCCACAACACGAGCAAATATAAAAAATGGAGGCTCAATAAGTCATAGTCTAAGAAAAAAACTGACTAACTTGAATGTAAGAGGCAATACAGCATTGGCATACCGTTTGCACATGTCTTTGACTTTTACTGTACCTATGCCTAAACAACATAGACATAATATTCGGCTCAATTTTAGTGCCACCGGCTAAAATTAAAATCAATCTATCTCTTTTAAAATAATGAGATAGAAAAAGGACAGGAGACTTATATTTTATGGTTTTACACTTTTTCCGCAATATTTTGGCGCGCATTTACAAATACAAATACAAATTTATTTCTTATTTCCACACAAATAAATGTTACAAAAATGGACACAATCACATAATATTAAACTGGTAGGCTCAGACCTATTATTATTAAATTATCTTATTATTATAATTTAAATAACATTTGCACATTTCCTCTGTATTTTATCTGCCATCTAAACTGACGGCTATATTTGTCTATTGTGAATAAATCTCATGTCCTTTTTCAAACTTTTTAGGCTGAAAGAGACAGGTAAACTTAAATTTAAGTGGCACCTAGAATTGAGCCCATTATATAGGCTCGTATTTATAAAGCGATCTCAAGATTGAGAGCAATATTAAGTATGGATTTGACAGACCGTTTTGTACTGAAATGACAGTTCTGATACGAACTCAAACTCGCTGTCACTCTTGAGAGCTGATTATAAATACGGGCCATAAAGTCCAATTCTTAGAATAATATCGATGTGACACGACAAGAAGTCGTTTAAGGGTCAATCTTGGTAAGATTTTATTCATCCCTCTTTTGAAAGCATTCGACCGATGGCCGTTATTCCAAGTAAGAGGCTTACCGTGACGAATGCATTGACCTGATTAGATCAGGAAGAGTGGGGTCAAGCCATGGAATAATACAGCAAAGTAAAATGGTATCGTATAGAAAGGGTGTACTGTGTAAATGGTTCAATGTTTTGAATTCATTATTAAATATACAGGGTGTAACAGAAAGGGTATATGCATCGAGGAATGTGTGAATCTACCCATGAAACTGAACAACTTTCCCTAAGTAACATAGGTCTAAATACGAAAAAAAAAAATTGACTTCCCATACTAAATACGCTATCAGCTGATGCATTTAGTATGAAAGGTCACGATTTTTTTTTCGTTTTTCTACCTATGTTTCTTAGGGAAAGTTGTTCAGTTTCATGGGTAGATTCACACATTTCTCGATGCATATACCCTTTCTGTTACACCCTGTATACTGTTACATGGCGAATTGAACAAACACCTACACACTATGGCTCGTATTTCTCGCTGCTCGTATAAAGCGATCTCAAGATTGAGAGTAATATTAAGGATGGATTTGCCAGGCCGTTTTGTACTGAAATGAAATTTCTGATACAAACTCAAACTCGCTGTCAGTCTCAAGTGCTGTTTATCAATATGGGCCTATATTAGTCTTAAAGAAGACCCAAATTGCCCTGAGTGCGGACAGGAGGAGAGTAGTTTCCACTAGTTAGCCGAATGTCCGAGTTAGGTACTCACTGCCAAGATGGGAATACTTAGGAACTGACAAGTTAGAGGCAAAGGATTTAGAAAACATTTCCTCAGTAGACTTCCTTAGTATTCTGAACTTCTGCAGGGCCACTGGACCCGTCTACGAGCACCGCAGCCGTCCCAACAAGAAGTACAGTACAGTACAAATATATAGGTACTGTTTTTTTTTCTCTCGTTTTTTTGTTCTCAAATGACTTGATTTAGATCAGAAAGAGTGAAGACAAGTTATAGTTAAAATATGTTTCAGTTCAACGAAATATAAATTATATTTCAGGATCAATTCACACCGGGAAGCGACATGACGCGACGCGGCGTAAAGCTGCTGAAATATGCATCTCGTTGTGGCAAAAGACAAGCTGCACCGTGCGGCGCAACGCGACGCTGCGAGGAATTTTCGTGTTCTGTCAATGAAATGTCTATCTTTAGTCGCGTCGCGTCCTTTCCGGTGTAAATTGACCCTTACGATGGATCCAAATAGACGGCGTAATCATGATAGACATTTTTCCATTTGTATTGAATTAACAAAAAAAAAAACATCTTCATTATCAAATTCAGCCATGATAGTTTGAAAGTAACCGAAAACTACATAAAAGTACAGAATCGGGTTTCATGATTTATGAACTGGTCAGTTAATAACGTTCGTCAGTTTATTTAATTCGCCAGTTTCTCCAGCTCGTCAGTTAAGGCAGTAAAATCAGTCAGGCACCTACAAAAGTTTAGATTTTGTGACAGGAAATAAATATAAAACCAAACATAAGTGCGCAATAAAAAATATCGCATAAAATCGGCAGCGACGCGGCTGGGTAAACCAATTTATTAAAAGTGACTTATTTACTGCACTAGCAGACGAAAAGGGTTCCCTAGGTATGCCTATTTTAATCGAAATCACAAAACAGAGATGTTTTTAGGTTGTCATAGGATTGCCTGAAACCAAGTGATTTGCCTTCTTACCTTACCTTTGAAGAGGAGACCAAAAATACAGATTCTAGGTACAAGTATATAAAAACGTTTATGTTTTATTTACCCACTTATTTATAGCATCTGTGTGATTCGTGTTACCTATACTATATCATAAAAGTCCTTTGAGTAGATAGGAGATCGGGCACGGACCGCCACTCAACCCGACCCGACCTTTCGGTTTTTTTTTTTCAGGCAGCACGACTTCTAAGGACTGTAGTAGATAGATGACCGCTACCATATACGTACCAATATTTAAAAAAATCTTCTACAGCCCTAATGTTTTTCAAGTTTATTAGTTGCAAAGTGCAAAATATTGCAGTCGAGGAGTGGGGGATCAGTTTACACCGCACCGGTAAGCGACGCGACGAAACGCTAGGTCGGGAAAGCACTAGGTAGAAATAACAAGTAAATTCCTGTGATTGTTACTGGCACCACTTGGAAAGTGCCCCCTATCCTATAACTATTACTCACACTAACAAAATGCATACTTTAAAAAAAAACTGTTTGTGAGGGGCGCCATTATGTCTAAATCAAGCAAAAAAACGGAATGTGTAAAAACTTTTGATAAAGCTTAACAAAGCAATTCAAAAGTACCGTTAGCTATTAGGATAAAAACAAACAATACAACAATAACTGCTCCCTATTAAAATTAACACCCAGTATCAATTAAGACTGAGATGAGTTCTCATTGAATCATGGGTGTATGTTTAGCTGGGTACCTACCCGTGAACCCATGATGATGGCGCGGTCACCCGTAAAACTCCACACTCCAGTGTTGTAGGAGTCCTTATGTGAATTACTGGAATTACACCACTTAGCCCCTAATTTACGAGGGTAATTTCAAATACTGAGGATTAATTAAGCTTTGAGGTTTTGAATACATGATCCATTCGTAAAATGTTGAGAATTTTAGGTGTTTTCTGTCTATTAATAGGAAGCCATGTTGGATTGGGAGCGATAGAAAAAAAGAATGTGCCGGCTGCTTCTCCTCCTGGGCATGCTGTTTAAACCAACAAAGACATTCGAGTCGAGGGTTACAGTGTATTGAAATTTAGGCAATGGGCTGACAATTTGTCACTATAGCGTAGGTACAGTGTTTACATTTCATTCTAAAGTTGCCCTCAATGTGGCGAAAACTCCTTTTACTAGAATAGTTTTACGGTCTGTCTACAACAAATGGGATAAAGGCGTGACTTTACGTATACCGGGTGGACAGCGTCCCGCAAACTGATAGGGGTTGCTCAGACTGAACAACTATCACCAGGATTTTTTGTCAGGAATTGAAAAAAAAAATGCTTTTTCGATCAGACAATTTGTATGGACTAGCAAATTTTTTTTTATTTCCTGAAAAAAATCCTGCTTAATCAGTAGCTTAATAGTTGTTCAGTTTTGTTGACTGAGCAACCCCTTTAAGTTTGCGGGACGTACGGACACCTCGTATATGTAGGTATGTTACACCCCGTATATGTAGGTATGTTACACCCCGTATATGTAGGTATGTTAAACGTTGTCCCAGCGAATGCATTTGAAATAGTCATCAAAAAACACTTGCAGTATTTTTTTTAAATATGTACCTATATATCGATAAAAACGGATTTAAACAACATCTTTGATACTTGCCTGACCTGCCAACGCTCGTGCAACTTACCTACAAAGGTCAACAGAAATGAGATCCCATAAAAACGAAAGCAAATCCAAATGAGGGCTGATGCAGAGCGCCTCAGCCAAATGCACTTAGTTGCAATTTGCGCCAAATGCAATGAGCGCAGATCTCGTCCGGCCATCTTGATTATTTGCCCTTCCGGAAAGCTCTCAGGCCAAATCAAGCACATTATTATGACCTTAAAACCCGCCGTGTTTTTCTTAAATAAAAATCCATTTGGATAAGAAACCAGGATCAGTTTACGACTAGCAATAGAATAAAGATTGAAAGCTTTCGATCCCAGAATCTGGTAGTCATGAGTCTGTTAATCCGCTAGAGTGATTGAAGAGGAGTCACGCGAAGAATAAGATATCACCTCTCACATTTCATAATATAACTATTTTATCAATGATATAGATAATAAAAATTCACTATTATCAAAAAACACTTAAAGTAAATAAGTTTTTAGTAAATAAACAAAGTGCAGATAATTTATGTTCTCTTTTGGAAATAAACCAAACAATGGCGTCAATTCTTGCGGCATAATTTTAATTCTAATTCTTAGTAGAGCTGTCACTTTCTTAACTTTGACAAAAGAACCGGATAGCAGATAAACACATATTTTTGACCCAATGGTTTTTGGAAATAAATAAAAAAATATTCAAACCAAATCAGCTTAAAGCATAAAATCCAGTAAGGCAAAAGAAAGTCTAGAAATGTTGATAACTCAATCATTATAAATTAGGTATAATATAAAGATTATTCGACGGATAATTTGATTAACACGCTAAAAGGAACGCATAATGCAAATTATAGACAGTTAGGAAAAATCATATTAAGATTTGAGATAACGTATCTTAGTAATATTCGTATCTACCCGGGCGACGGCAACACAGGCTAGCCTGTGAATAAGTCCGGCTGAATGATCCCAACAAAGCGGTGGTAGGCTCCGCAAGTGGCCGCCTGGCTCGCTATCACCCTCTCATCGCAGTCCGGCGCCAAACAGCTTACTGTGTTCCGTCGGTGCGTGAGAATGCCAGTGCCCTAACAGGCATCCTCTGGGTTTGCTCACTCCATCGTCGACTCTGTCACGGTCATTCCTGACCTAGGTGTCTAGTCAAGGGCAAACCCATTCCGAATAAAAAAATAATCTAGATATTTTATGATGCTAATCTTCTTAACAAAATGAATCAGTGGTTTTGGTAGTAATTTTGCATTTACATGTTCCAAAGAGGCGTGGTTGCGGGGTCCATTTTTTTAATCCGTTAAAATGTAGTTTTATCAAAGTGCCTAGTATCAACTATGTAATGTAAAATAAATGGTAGATAAGATAAGTATATAAAATTATAATCTTAGGGACCTTTTTTAAAGTACTAATTAATTAAGTAAGAAAATAATTAGCATCGAAATGAAAAGAAAAATCTTTACAAACAAAATTAAATATTAAACAAAATAATTAGCCCGCCGGGTAATAAATGTTACAAAGACAAAAAGTTAATGGGAAACATAGTCCTAGTGTCAAAATGTACAAATGTCTTAATGTACCTGAACGTGCAAATGACAAAAAATAATTGTGATATAATGCGTAGAAGTCTAATTGTTTAATTGTCAAAATGTACAAAAGACAAAACATGACTGTGCTATAATGCAACTGCCAGAATTCGAACCCGCAACCCTGGGCTTCGAAGGTAGGATCACTAACGACGGACTGAGCATACATACACCTATCCTATCTGCTACTGTCAAACTTGAAATGCCAATATCTTGAAAACTATCAATCCTAGAGTACTGGTGTGTATGGACAAATGATAGGTCTCGACAAGATCTACATTTCAGATGACAGCTGTCAAACTTGAAATGCTTATATCTCGGAAACTATCGATCCTAGAGTACTGGTGTGTAGGACAAATGAAAGGTCTCGACAAGACCTACATTTCAGATGACAGCTGTCAAACTTGAAATGGTTATATCTCGGAAACTATTGATCCTAGAGTACTGGTGTGTAGGGACAAATGATAGGTCTCGATGAGATCTTTAATTCGGATGACAGCTGTCAAACTTAAAACGGTTATATCTCGAAAACTATCGATCCTAGAGTATTGGTGTGTAGGGACAAATGATGGGTCTCGACGAGATCTACATTTCAGATGGCAGCTGTCAAAAATGAAACGGTTATCCGAAATTTAGATCTCATCGAGTCCTATAATTTGTCCCTACACACCAGTACTCTAGGATTGATAGTTTTCGAGATGTTGCCATTTCAAGTTTGACAGCTGTCATCTGAAATGTAGATCTCGTCGAGACCTATCATTTGTCCATACACACCAGTACTCTAGGATTGATAGTTTTCAAGATATTGGCATTTCAAATTTGACACCTGTCATCCGAAATAAAGATCTTGTCTAGATCAGACAGTATTAGCCGGAAAGAAGTCATGGTCCAATTTAACACCTGGGCCATCTATGTCCGTGGTGTAAAAAGGCTCTTATTGTGCATTACAGCGTTAATGTATTCTGGCGGTATTTGATCAAAATGACATTTTGGCACTTAGGGAATTTGTACAATTGAACATTACAGCTTTAATGTATTCTATCATAGCAGCATTTAGGCAATATGACATTTTGGCACTAGGCAGTTTGTACATTTTGACACTAGGACTATGTTTCCCATTAACTTTTTGTCTTTGTAACATTTATTACCCGGCTGGATTATTTAGGTGATAACAAAGACATGTGTTGGTGTACGAAGGAAAATAGGCTTTATAAAAATATCTAAACAAGTTTAAGTAATTTCAGTTTCAGAGAAATCGTATAGGTATAATAATGCTTTTTAGTTGCAGAAGCTCTGATTAAAATAATAGATAAAAAATTAAAAGAATAATGTGTTACTTTCTGGAATAAAAAAAAATGCGGTTTTAACCCGTCTACCACTTTTGTAAAAAAAAAACGTACACATGCAGGCATATTTTAATATATTTTGATATACCATTTATTTCTAAAAGCTCTACATGAATATTCCTGCTGTGCATTTATATTAATCTTTTAAAGCCGCTGTGCAATTAAATTAGGCATTCATAATTTGTTTGACAACACATCTGGACGTTGAACCCGTGACCTTTCTGTCTAGTGCTAAGTAGATAGAACATTTCGCTGTTATGGTTCTATCTGGTTCTATGATAGAAATTTAATAATAGAGATATGTCGAGGGCCAAGACATGTGGGTTTGAATTGATATGAATATAGCAGCAAATACGCAAAAGAACATGCAGTTATGTCTGTCCTTTAAGGGCGGTAGGTAGAGCGACAGAAAACTAAATAATGGCCGTTATTGCCACAACTTTTCTTTGCAGAAAATCATTAAAATGTAGTAGTTAAGGTCAACACAAATACACCAAATCTCTTGTGTCCATTTACGGAATGACCTTTTAGAAAGATAGACTATTAGACTCCTATACTATACTACTATACTATATTAGAATGTTGAGTCCCACTGCAGGGCAAAACCCTCCCGGGAGAGTGATCGCATACTTAGCTCATGCTCATTTAATGTTTTTTATCGCCCTGGTAACAGCAGCCTCCGTGTTATAGTAGTCAAAAGAGGCCTTTATAAACTCTGACATCAGAGAGCATCTGGTCGATCGACCCGACAATCTACAGAATAAAAACCGCTCAAAATCCAGAATGGATTAAAATCAGATAGTATAGTCAGGCTCTCGCTGGTGCCGATTCGGTTGTTAATACAGCTTATTTTAGTAAACACATGTCATTTTCTAAAATCTGAATTAAAAAAACAGAAATATACAACAACTGATTACAATCCTGTCAAATGTGACGTTACTCGCTTAAAATAAGACGACTTGCTGGATGATGTCGCCTTATTTTAAGCACTGGGCTAGATTTTAGACTCTACCGGCTAAAGCTAAAATTAAAATCTATCTGTCACTATCAGAATAATAAAATTGAAAAGGACAAGAGATTTATACTCTATGGTTTTACGCTTTAGATCAGATTCAGACCATGGTCGAGTTGCAACTCGCTTGTATCGGCTTGGCCTGGAGGGTAATTTACAATGCAGTACAGGAAATTGAACGTTGCAATCAGGAATGACAGCTCATACTAGCACGTAATTTTTGCATTTTGACACGTGGCGTCAGAATCACGGGTGCCGTACACGTACCGTACCGCCACCGACTTATCTGTTCCGGTGGCGATTTTTATTTAGAACTAAAATTTGGCTATGGTATCACTGACTGGACTAAATCCATTACAGCTAAGTATAATGGCGCCGCTGACAGAGGAACAGATATCTCGGTCGTACTGTACGGCATACGACTCCGTACGGCTTCGCAACGACGTGTCAAATTTCAAAAGTTTCGTGCTAATATTCCGAGCTTTCATTTTCTTGTGATCGCATCCACCCGTATGGCTCCGTCCGTGTGGATTCGTTCCGAGCCGGGCCGATACGAGCCAGTCGGTGTGAATCCTACTCTGCCTAAATCACTCGCACATAAAATGGCAGCCAAGGCGGTGATAAGCCCAATTTGAGTGTATTGAGTTCACATGCGGGTGAGTGGCGTCCTTATCTTCTCTCTCAAGTAAAGTTAGGATTTATATAGGGTGTTATGACACAACTCCGTTCGTGCGAAGTATTTTAATGTCGGACCATATTATTTTCAAGATTTTTACTTGTGTGCTTAGATCATGCTTAGATGGAATAAAGACTAGAACGATGAAATTCTATGCCACATGCCACTGGCTGCTAAGACCATCAAAACATAACAGTGACTTTGACGGGACATTACTGTTGCACAATTGACGATCTTTTCAACTTGACACTGGCACAATATCCAACTAGTGCCATTAACAACAAAAAAAAATTGCTCCTATTTTTTACATCTAACATAATGGTATATAATGTAATTGACCATATTCTTGACCCTTTTAATTTATAGTATTATATCGTTGTACTAGTCGGCTGAATAAAACAGTCGGAATCGTTCGGGAATACCTTTAGCAGCAATTAGTACCTTAACGACCCTTAATAAATTTACAACACCGAATTCCGAATTTAATTAATTTAACTGTAGGAAGTTAATTATTTTCAGAAGTTGTTAATTGCTTATTTATGGAATTGATATCAATCTAATAGACAAGACTCTTTTAAAAAGTCAAAATAAGGTAAGTTATTTACATCTAAAAATACTTAGTAGGTAAACCAATTACCATCATCATCGGGAGATAGGGATAGCCTTATCTTAAGCTAAGCAATGGCCTCTGACACGGCTTAACGACTAATATCTACGATATTAACCAGGCTCAACGGCTTAACGTGCCTTCCGAAGCATGGAAACGCTCTAGTTGTTGTACCACTACCGGTTACCCATCCATGGCCTGCCCACGTATCGGAATAAATAAGCACTACCATTTGACCAAAGAGCGGTCATGTAAACCAATTACCAAGGGCTTAAAATTTATGCTATACATTTTGTTTAATTTTTTTTTTACTTGGAATGAGTTAGCTCTTGACTCTAGACACAAAGGTCAGCGATGACCGTGACAGAGTCGACGATGGAGCGAGCTTACTCAGAAGACGCCTGTTAAGGCACTGGTAATCTCACGCACCGACGGAACACAGCAAGCTGTTTGGCGCCGGACTCCGGTGAGAGTGTGGTCACGAGCCAGGCGGCCCCTTGCGGAGCCTACCACCGCTTTGTTGGGATCATTCAGCCGGACTTATTCACAGGCAAGCCTGTGTTGCCGTTGCCCGGGGTGGACCACTAGGAGGTAGATCCCATTCCACCCCAGTGATTTAAGTGATTTAAGAAAGAACAATAAAAAGAATGATAAAGTTTAATTAGATACTCGTATTACGACATTTTCCTGTATGCAGGGTTGCCCTCCATCCTTATTTTATCACTTTAAACCTTCGACGAATATCTTTGATTTACAATGGTTTTATATACAAACTATTTTTTACGTTTACGTTACGTTTTTTACGTACTTCCATGCTGGACTGGGAGTGATAGAAAATCATAGAATGTGCCAGCTGCATCTCCTCCCGGGCATGATGTAAACACCAGCTAAGGGATTTTAGGGTTTCAGTGTATGGCAATTTAGGCGATCACTAACGCAATATACATAATCAAAATCATCCATCTACATATAATAACCCTCAAAACTTGTCAGACGTGGCGAAACGACCTTTATTTAGGTCGTTTTGGCTCTGCCTACCCCATTAGGGATAAAAGCGTGATTTTATGAATGTATGTATGTTTTTTTTACGTTTTATTTATGACTAAAACATCAATATTTTACTTTTTTTCGAATACGAAAAATACGTTCTCATGTTCTATCTTCTGTGTTTCTCTCTTCAGTGTTTTTAGTCAGTGGTCTGGTCATGTTATAATTCGTTTTTGCTGTATTACATACATACATAAAATCACGCCTTTATTCCTAATGGGGTAGGCAGAGCAAAAACATCCTAAACAAAAGTCGTTCCGCCACGTCTGACAAGTTTTGAGAATTAATTACATGAGAAAAGGAGCTTAGATAATTTCTGAGTTTATCACATAACTTGAATAGTTTTCAGTACAATGACTCAGACTATCACTCAGTGAAGCGCCTCGCAGCACGTTAGCAAAAGTTCTATCCTCGACAAGACAGTTTTTGTGCGCTAAACTTGCAGATAATAAGTGCTTAGTTGCAAACTATGCTGCGTTTTGTTTTAGTTCCACTTTCAACTGAGCTAACTTTTTTTGCTAGTCCACATTATTAATCTAGTAAAATTATGTCCCGCCTGACTAAGGCCCGTATTGATAATCAGTTCTCAAGTGTGACAGCGAGTTTGAGTTCGTATCAGAAATGTCATTTCAGTACAAAACGACCTGTCAAATCCATAGTTAATATTGATCTCAATGTTGAGATCGCTTTATAAATACGAGCCTAAGTCACTACTTTTCGCCCCGCGCTTTCAGTCGCGATTTATGTTTCGCGATGAGACATAAAAGACATATATTTTTAAAAAAAACACCTTACTTCAGTCGACCCGCGATCACGACAATTGAAACATTTTCGAAATGTCGGGATAAAAGGTAAATTCCACCAAAATTTATCTCGAGTGACCCGGATAACAAGTAAAATTACGTTACTTGACTTTTTTAGAAAAGAATTCTTGATTATTTTGTTGCGAATAAACTCAAAACTACTTATAAACCGATTATAAACATTCTTCCTTTATTAGAAAGTTACGTTAAACAAGAGTAACAAAGGAAACTTTTCACCGCAAGAAAATATCATATTTCCGCGGGAAAACTTATTAAACTAGGACGTACAACTAGGACCTGTCTTAATTATAGTTCGTGTAAAAAAATAATTGAGACACCGCGCTCCTAATTAAGCTCATTTTTTTACAAAATAATTACGTAACTAAAATCAAAGTAATATTTTGAATCAATTTCCATATCATTTTTTTTATTATAGGTACATAAAATATACCTATACCTGTTACCTAATTTTCTTTCCTCGTGTCACCAAAGTTCACCAAACATGAATTAATTTTGGATTGAAAGTTTAATTAATTATTGATACTTTAATATTGTATTGGAAAAAATAACACACAAAAAAATATTTCTACTTTATTTCTGACTAGTTGTCCCCGCGATAAAAAGTAGCCTATGTCCGTCCTATTCCAGGACCGGACCTATATGTGTGCCAAGTTTCATCTCGATCCGTCCAGTGGTTGAAGCTTGGTTGAATAACAAACATCCAAACTTTCGCATTGATAATAGGTACATATTAGCAGGATTAGACAATTTTGTGACTGATGCCTTTATCCATTTTATCCAACAGCTGTAATTTTAATTGATGCACGAAGTATATAATGATACTAACAAATTATAGCAATTCTGTAT
The DNA here is from genome assembly GCA_029255725.1 of Scrobipalpa atriplicella. Taxonomy (NCBI): domain Eukaryota; kingdom Metazoa; phylum Arthropoda; class Insecta; order Lepidoptera; family Gelechiidae; genus Scrobipalpa; species Scrobipalpa atriplicella. The sequence continues at coordinate 126,584 of JARACY010000110.1, forward strand.
AATAAAATAAGGGTATACCTAGGTACTTAATGTAAAGAAGAAGGGCCCTGTGATCTGAGGGCAATACCTCGGCTTAGAGAGTCAAAGGCATGAGATATGTCGTCGTGATTACTTGCGAATCTCATTCGATGCTCCATCAATAACAACAAAATCTCTTGAAAAAACTCAGGTATACTAAGTATAAAATGATAAAAAATATCAAGTTAAATAAATATAGCGTATGTATGAAAGTGACGATGCGAAAGCGTTGGCAAGATCTGCTGCCTTAATGTTTGTGACATTTAGGTGATAATAGACTTCTCGCATCATTAATTAGGTAAACTATGCTGCTATGTCAAGTCTAGAAATATCTAGGTCTTATTTACCAATTCCCTTGAAAAGAAAAATCATAAGTAATCCAAGCTTGTGAAGTAGTCAAATAAGTAAATCTCATGTAGTTTGCCGATCGATAGTGCCCCATCGATTGAACAATCGATAGCTATAGATTGTTTTCGTACTAAGCACTAGATAGGTAATATCGATAGTTACGATAATATCGATAGTATCATTAAGTGGAAATATGATAAACAATCGATAGTATCGATATAAATTTATATGTCATTATGTTGAAGACGCAAGTAAGATAAGTAAAGTACAGGTTAGGTATGATGTATTCGATACGATGTCCGGTAGCCCCTCTGGTAAGTAGCCAAATAGAATTAAGCGATACGTGGCATGCCCCGACGACCCAACGTGATATGTCACACTATACGCTGACGTCATCTATAAAGTTTAGAGAACGTTGGCTACATTAATGTGGCAGAATCTGTATCAAATTCTAACAGTAATAAAAATAATGAGTTTTCCCGTAGAAATTAAGGTTTTCCCATAGTGTAAACCTAACTTAACCTATACGTGTGCCAAGTTTTATCCCGATCTTTCTAGTTCAGGTTTTGCGGCCCACTGATTCCACAACCTCTGGATTGAGAGCCCAAGGATCAGACCACTGCACCACGGAATCATAAAGCCAAAATGTGATGCCTTTTTGAAACCCTAAGTAACGTAATTCCTAAAGCTTTCACGCTTCGGTCGTTCTACAAACCAATATTCGGTGTCGAGAGGAAAATGATCAAATATAAGCATCTACTCATATGTAGGGACTTGTTATAATAAAAATGAAAAGAAGGATGATTTGTCGAATGTTTGTGATAATTTTAAGAACCTTTTTCCCACCGGAAAACAAGCCGCGGATAAAACTACGTTTCATTTTGCTTGTGATTAATTACATATAAGATCATGCCAAACTTACAAAATAGGGAAAGTCTCTATTATTTTTTGTAAGTGTCTTTGATCCTATTATCGAGACCTATCATTTGTCCCTACACACCAGTACTCCAGGATCAATAGTTTCCGAGATATAACCATTTCAAGTTTGACAGCTGTCATCTGAAATGTAGGTCTTGTCGAGACCTTTCATTTGTCCTACACACCAGTACTCTAGGATCGATAGTTTCCGAGATATAAGCATTTCAAGTTTGACAGCTGTCATCTGAAATGTAGATCTTGTCGAGACCTATCATTTGTCCATACACACCAGTACTCTAGGATTGATAGTTTTCAAGATATTGGCATTTCAAGTTTGACAGTAGCAGATAGGATAGGTGTATGTATGCTCAGTCCGTCGTTAGTGATCCTACCTTCGAAGCCCAGGGTTGCGGGTTCGAATTCTGGCAGTTGCATTATAGCACAGTCATGTTTTGTCTTTTGTACATTTTGACAATTAAACAATTAGACTTCTACGCATTATATCACAATTATTTTTTGTCATTTGCACGTTCAGGTACATTAAGACATTTGTACATTTTGACACTAGGACTATGTTTCCCATTAACTTTTTGTCTTTGTAACATTTATTACCCGGCGGGTAAATAATGAATATATCAAAAGTAAAATTAATGTTAGATCATTTCTAAAGTTAGTACCCGCACATTCATAGTAAAAGCAATCAAGAAAATGCAAAAAACTCTCGTTATAAAAAAACCATAGTCTCATTACTAAAGTGAACTTTAATTTTGGCACCTTTTAAAAATCGAACGTAAACGAGCATACTGATTGTGAAAAGTAATAAAAAATGTGATTGCGAATGAAGGCGATCCGATTAGGCTGAAGGCAAACCTCGTAATTATAGCCCCGATCAATTCCCACGGGTCTGAGGGGGTGAGAGCAGGTTGAGGGGGGAGTGAGGGGATGTCTACATTAAAAACACCTGGCCTGTGATGTCCCTATAGAGGTGTGTGTCCAATGGTTATGTGAAGTCTGGGGTTGGATCTTTGAAGTCTGGGTTGAATAGCAAGTGCAGTTAGTTAAGATAAGTTCGTTCTGAACGAGTAACTTTAACTCCTTGGTTAGGCAATGAAAATTTGTTAAAAGTTGTTAGATTGTAATGTCTTTTGGCCGTGAAGAATCCTTCCTACTAATATTATCAATGCGAAAGTTTAAATGTTTGATTATTGGGATGTTTGTTACTCAATCACGCTTCAACAAAAACTAGAACAGGTATATCAAACTCAAAGTCATCAAGGTACCGTGGGCCAAATGCATACAGGTTGTGGAATCAGTGGGCCGCAAAACCTGAACTAGAAAGATCGGGATAAAACTTGGCACACGTATAGGTTAAGTTAGGTTTACACTATGGGAAAACCTTAATTTCTACGGGAAAACTCATTTGTCATTCATCTGCGGGTGGAAAACTAGTTGTAAAATAAAACATTTTTACGGTTTACACGTTATTAATTCTAACCTAAGAATTAAATAAATTGAATTGAACAGTTAAAAGAAGACTTAGACATTCAGTTACGAAATTTCATTAATTATCTTGTGACCAAATTTATTCAATTCCAGTACTTTAATTTAACCTCCAAGTGGACAAACACCCAAGAACGCAACTTGAGTGGCTAGGGTGGCATGGCTTCTTAACCCTACAGCCATGTTGAGGAATAGCGTAATAATATTTAACCATAAACCGTATTTATTGTGAAACCTGACCTCTGAATAACAGTCGAAACTTGGCCTCTACTTAGAATAAAATGATGATATTTTTATGTCATATTTATATGACATCAGATTTCATCCATTGTAATAGTCAAAAGGCCTGTCGTTCTATTGTCATAGCTAGCTTCGGTTTCAATCATTGAAACTAAGCTACTAGCTAAGTAGCTTATAATTATAGGATACTGTTTTATCAATATCAATCCATCCCGTTTTTACATTATTTAGAGTATTTCTAGTAAAATTAATGTTTTTCTCCGGCATACCGCAAATCAAAAAGTTCATGTTTTTCTTGATAACGAATAAAACTAACTGACAAAGGTTAGTTAGTTATTTGTTTAGTTGAGAGTTTGTTTACTTACTGTCGGAAAAAGTTTACCTCTATGTAGAATCGTTGGATTACCAACTTACTTTACAGTAAACAAAGTAACCCGCTGTTGTACACATTGGCCACGATTTAATTGTTATCTTGAACGGGATTTTTACCGCAATTATATTTATTGTTACCTCGATATTTCAAAGCAGTTACATGCTTCATGGTCACAATAAATATAATCGCGGTAATAATCCCGTTCAAAATAATAATTTAACTGTAGTGAACTACCGCGAGAATCTCAAAACTTACATTGGCCACGATTCGGCGTAAACAAGATTTAACTAAAGTAAAACCATACGTGTCATTTTCCGTCTAATCTTGACCTTGATCTTAAAAATGTTGTTTACGCAAAATCGTGGCCATATGTGACGTGTACCAGTGTACCTACTAGATAGCAAAAAAAAGCTGCCCATGTCTAATGTCATTTGACAGACACATTTTAAAGCAAAGAACCTAAAACACGGCGCGAGCAAAGTCGCGGGAAAAAGCTAGTAAAATGTAACTATTTCAAAGTTGTTCAGTTTAAGAATTTGTACTAGGTACTTTAGGAGAAACTACATAAAATAAATTAACAAATTTTCAGATGCATAAGCTATCTATTCAGTTTCAGGGTTGCTCTACCTACTCTACAAAAGATTGTCAAAAAAAGTACTATGCCTTTTTTTTATTATCTCCTGCTATGGCCCTTGTAGGACTCATTTTATCAAAAAAATACAATTTACCATACTAATCCTACATTTTGTAATGACTCCCATTTGATTGCTGTTCCCCCGTTTATTTGTGAATTACAAATACACATCCATCAATATTATTTTAAAAGCTATGAATCAGGCGTAGCGTTGGCTTCAACCGATTTTAATGATTAAGAAATTATTTATCGGTTCGTCATACATGTAACAAGGAAGTTCATATAACTGACTTTTAAATATACCTACCTACCTGCGATATTTTTTTCTGCGGCAGAGTAGAAAACCTATAGTATTTATAGTGTTATTTCAGTTCATAATTACCTGTAATATTTTATTCCTATCCCGTACCCATCCGTTTTTTAAAGGCCATAATACGGTATCCCTCATCACGAATCCTACTCGCACTTGGCCGTTTTTTTTGGTGGGTGTTACGTTGATTAATATAGCATGCTTGTCAGCTGCTGTTATAATAAATCAGATAGTATAAAACATACTGACAACAAAAGATACAATAATTTTTTCTCCCATTTGCTAGGGAATAGCTTCATTATTTAAAAAAAGAAGCAGTACATTCACTCTTTTCGATCCTCAAGTACGCAGCGGCCAGCAATTTCTCCAAACGACATTAATGACCATAAACGACCTCTGCACGAGGTCTTTAAAGTACACACTAGTATGGATTAGGTGTTTTTAAGTTCACAATATTATTATTTTAAAGGCCGAATGCGCCAATTAAAAAAAAAAAGGATGAACGAATGAATGGAATGTGCTCCTGTCATAGGCGCCATTCTAATTTTAAATTTTACAATATTATGGAGGAATTGCATGTTTAATGTTTATTTTAAGTTTATTGATATTGTTTCCTCGCAAATGAGAGAAAAGTACTGTACTAATCTCAGCCAAAATAGCAATGTATGGTCTCGTTTACATTGGAAGGCCTCGACTGCGTCTCGGCCTTCCAAATTTACTCGACCATATATTGCTTTATTTTTGGCTTCTAAAGTAATGTACTATTCATTCAACTACAGTCTTCGATGAATAACATTCTTCTTCTTGTCGTATGGAATTCAGATTCAATCGACCCGATGAACCCTGGTGTCAGTGTTTTTGAACCGCCTAATAGCACAGCTAATATATGGTTTGTGAAAAGACCACCATCAAGCACAGCGACCGGAACCGACGGCTGAACGTGCACTCCGAAGCAAGGTTATTTTTCTTCCAGACGATCAGGTGGTTGAGCCTGCATTGCCTAACCAAACTGGGGAAATCACACAAAGTTATAAATTGTCAAAATTTCAACTTTGTCTCTCCCTGGGAATCGAACCCAGGAGCTCCGGATCATGCCCATGGCTCAGACCACTAGACCACGGAGACAGTTAGGTGACATTGTAGTTTGGAGAACGTGTAGAGTCATGCCCCTGACGCCTGTCAGTCAGGTTTAGGTTGTATGCTTGTCGTATGGCTTTGAAAATGTTAGGCCTCTCGAGATATGTCTCGCTTCGTTGTATATAAATGCCTGAGTAAAAGAGGTTTTGGATGAAAACGGTAGTGGGTCAAATTAAAGCTGCAGTTTTTTTTAAAAATATTTTACTTATTTGTATTTTGTTCACAAATAGCACAAAATTGAAATGCAAAATTAAGAAAAATGATCTGTAAATAGATGTGTATATCTATGACGTGCAAATGTTGACCTATTAGCCTCAATTCTAAATGCTAATAAATTGTTAATTTTAGTCACTTTAAACGTGTTTTTTATGGTATTAAGTAGTTACCTGATTTTCCAATTTGTCTGTTGTTTTTGACAATATTGGTTTTATTTTAGACAGGAAAACAAAGTCTGTTTTTACAGCCATTCCTTTCTGTTTTTTGATGACAGAAAATGACAGGTATGGACTACTTATTTTACTAAAGTAAAATTGTATACGCTTTTAAATCAAAACTACCTATATTGAGCTCAATTCTAGATGCTAAATTTATGTTTACCTGTCTCTTTCAAATTAAAAAGTTTAAAAGAGGACATGAGAGTTATTATCTTTATTTTTCGATTATAATCTATGATTTTCATATGATTTTACGCGTTATCTGTCGTTACGCGTTAAGTGCGAATAAAGTGTGAACCCCATCCGATAAGAAAAAAAATAAACGAATCAGCCTTACTCCCCTAGTGATAAAACTAATTCTTTTAAAATTATATCATCAGCAAATGACATTCAGACTCGAGTTCATTATATAGTTAGCATATAAATGATCTTCGGTCATCAATCACGTAGTTAAAGAGAGGAAGTGATTTATGATGCTACCCCCGTATCACAACTTGCATACATTAACTCCATGTAGCTTCAATAGTGGTTATCATCCATTCAGAACACTAGGCTTTGGGTTTACTGCAACTGTGTTTAGTCTGGGCCATAATAGGTAGAAGGTTCTAGCTATTTACACAATGGCAATAATAAATTTGTATTTTTAGTGTGCTGTCATCGGTTCCAGTGTTTCCAGTCTCAAATTGCTCTATTAAAAAACTCTTGACTCGAAAGAAGAATACATTAGTCATTATGTTTGGAATAGTTTTTATCGCACACTAGTCTGGGAAAATAGGTTATTCCATTAACAAGAAATGGGCAATGGAATAATTTTTATCTCCCAACCTTTGACCAACGGAGATTGAATTCTTTGTGAATTTGCAAGTTACAGATTAAATTAAAAAAAAAAGAAAGTTAAATATCGTTTAAAATATATGACTATAACATCTGATTGCAAGTTCGAAAACTACCGGGCTAGTTTTTGAGTACTGCCAGGTAAGAAGAGCAAGTTTTACTCAAAGAATCAGCAAAAGGGATTCGAGGGTTAAAGTGTATTGAAATTTAGGCAATCTGCTGACAACCTGTCACTACAGCGATACACAGGAAGAAGTGGTTTTGAGGCGTTTTACGCTCTGCCTACCCCATAAGGGATAAAAGCGTGACTTTATGTATGTATGACTACTCATCGATTGAAGTGGAACTTAATGCGTCTGACTAACACCTTACACCACCTTTCGTGTGCTTCTACGAAACCGCGCGAAACCGAAACATCGCGCTGAATCTAATCGATTCATCAAAATACACTTGCGAGCAATGAGTTCGGGCTACTAATTATATCATCATCATCAGCTCATATACGGCCCCACCGAGGAGCAAGAGCTTACCCTGGAATAGGGTGACAATAATTTATTTATTATATAGTGATTTATACTCATCCACAACCTACTATTGATTTTTGTGCATATTTTTGGCATAACATTAAAGGAGTAAGTTGTGAATAAGTAGGTATAAATGCATGATTATCGCCCTGTTTCCAGGGTAGGTTCCTGCTCCTCGGTCCCCACGGAAATAGAGATTTATATCATCATCAGCTCATATACGTCCCCACGTATATGAGCCGATGATGATATAAATTTGTTGTCCGAAATCGTGAAAAGAGCAAAATTATTCTTATCAAACATAGAAAACTAAGCAGTAAATTGGGTGCAAAAAAATAGGTATAACTGAACGGCTTTTACAGGGGCAGCGTGAAAGAAAGAGGAGAAAATTTTTGCGGCATCCAATAACTATCAGACAGACCTTATTTTTTTGGTGACCATATCTCGGTTGTAAGTCTAGTTAAAAATCAGCACAGTACAACAGTAACTGTGCCCAATGCCCATATGCCTTTTTTCCACGAAAATTAGATTGTTTGTTTGTGGGTAGTGTTTTGTAGCTAAACTTTGTACATACATACATATAATCACGCCTTTTTCCCGATGGGGTAGGCAGAGACCACATCTTTCCATTTGGAACGATCCTTACATACTTCTTTCACTTCAAACTGTGTACTGAGTTTTTAAATTCAGTTTGTAAATATATGTACTCCGTTTCTGTTTTATATACTGGAAAATAAATGAATTTGAATCTAGTCTAAAAAAAGATAATTGGTTTTGCCTGAAATAATTGGCTGCGAGTGTAGCAGTTAAAAGTTGAACTACAGCTATCTACGATGACTGAGTCCTTGACACGATTCGATACAAACGAGCTGGTGGAATAGATCAAACAATTTAAGTCACTAGTAAGACAATAGTCATGGTTTAGGGAAGGAATCGGTATTGCTTCTACGAGGAATGACTTAATCACTAATTGACTCGTTTAAGTTTGAATGTTATTAGTTGCATTATTCCAGTACTTATAAAACATTTTGAAAACAGAAGTTTCTATCCAAAAATATATTATACATACTCTTTTCCAGATATTTTAAATCTCAATTTCTGAATGACAGTCTGAATTTCAAAATACACAGGATCAGATTTTATTTTATTCTACTATTATTGCGAGCATTATAATAAAATCTAACTTTATTTCATAGCTAGAGAAATACTTATTAGTAGAGTAAGAATTTTAAGAAGTTATTGTAACTCAGTTAGTAACAACTTTGTATTTCATATAACTTTAATTTACTGAACATTACATTTTTATTTTTATTTTGCAAGCCAGATATCCTTAAGGGGCTTGATCGCGCGAATGGAAGTCAATTGCAATTTTTCTACCCAATAAGAATCTGCAATCTAGGAGTCTAGACGACGTGATTTGAGATCTCCCTCCCTATCAATGTACGGCTCGTATTTATAAAGCGATCTCAAAATTGAGAGCAATATTAAGTATGGATTTGACAGGTCGTTTTGTACTGAATTGATATTTCTGATACGAACTCAAAATCGCTGTCACTCTTGAGAGCTGATTATAAATACGGGCCGGTAATCTCTTTCCCTCTCTCTCTCATTATGCGGTTTGTTAGGTGGAAAATGTCTTTTGCACAGTTTGCTTTTAGAGGATTGCACAGAAGAGCAGTGTATTTTTTGACGAATTTGTCGATGTCTAATTATTTTTCTATAGAGAATTCGAGCAGCGGTTAAAATGTATATTGTTGAAAATCATACTTAAATAAATTGTGTTACGTAATACGTACCTCGTAATATACGGATAGAAAGGTTTTACTTATGCGTCTAATCATATCTTTGATAAGGTTTTTTTTTGAATAAAATGAATATAGGAAGTGGATAAATCATATAAATCATTTAAGTACGTATACGAGTACTTTTTTTACACAGGAACCATACAAAAACTCTTCAAATTACGTTTAGATTATTATTACAAATTGTAATTACGGTAGTTTGTGATTTAGAAACAACCATCAGTATGAGATTTATCCAACTTGAAAAATATTTTTTATACAATTTGTTACACATCATTTTTGAGGAGAGTGGTTGCAAATAAGATTCGGTAGCCTAGACTAACATCTCTTATAATCATGAGAAAACATTTGATCCCATGGGATAATCTAAATTGTGTGTAAGCATAACTGAAAACGAAAAGTAAGGTCTAGCTTATTATTAACGACGTCTTTGACATACCTGGATAAAATATATGATTAGTTTTGTAGCCGAAGGGGAGTGGTTTACCCATAAAACTGACCTACTAGGAAACATTAGTCAATAAATATGTAAAAGAAATGATTGTAGAAAATGACTCGGTCAACTGGCACTGACACGTCTGTCATTAGTACCCATAGGAAGTCCAATTTATTTTTCATATTTTTGTCTTGATTATGTAATTTGGGGAAAATTGTCAAGTCAAGATTCATTCGTCATTAAAACTAGTTTAATTTAATTTATGTATTTTAGGGATACGTATCTCTACAAGTAAAAATAAATAAAAAGATACCTACCTGTTTAATACAAAATATTTAAGTATTTCGTAAGGGGTGATAAATTATGCTAAACATTGTGCTATTATCATACGGTTCAGGTATATCAAAGGTTATTGGTAAACAGAAAACAGACTGTAAAATAAAAGTTTGTTACAGTCCAAAGAAAGTTTAAATCGCGCTTCGTTTGCTGTTAAATTCATAAAAAGTTCGCAAAACTTCTTAAACTCTAACAAGCGTGATAAAATACAAAATCACTCACCCTTATATAATCAGACGACAATAAGCACAACAACTAATTAGACAGTTAAGAAACACGTCGAAAATACTAATATTTAAACTTTTAATCGAAGAAAACTACCGAACTACTTTTCTAGTGATTATTTGTATTGCTGTGCAGCCTCACGATTGCTACGATAGTTATAGAGAAGTTTTTAGTTTAGTTTAGTTTAGCACGACGTAGTGCGATACGGGAGTTGTGACGTCACATGGTGTCGGCAAGCCGGGGTGACGGCGCGACGCGGTCTGCCGTTTGCTGCCGTTTCGATAGCGGCCGCCCTACCGCCAGGCGGGCGGGACTTGCAAGTTTAGGCGTGCTTTTGGGTAGGATAAAGTTCGCGTACGTACAAACCTACTTTTGCTTTATTTAGGTATATTGCTGCGGAAGGTATGCCAGCAGCCAACGTGATAGTGATCGGTATCAAAACACAGCCACGCCACCGTCATAGTGATCGCTACAAAACGACCTCTTCAGATTGACTTTTTTCATTTGCAAAATAAATTGTACCTAAGTTTATATGTAATTATATGATAACATGAAATTGACTGTCATAATCATAACTCATGACGGACAATAAGTGACATGAAACAAATTTCCTTTGCGTGGTTTAAAAATAGAGAGTGAACGGCCTTCTAAAAACCGTTTCCGCTACATTTGACGGATCTTTAGGAAAATTGTAGAAACTCTTCACGCTCAATTCGTTTAGTTAGACGATTTACCGTTTATTTTTGCACTCATTGTCATAGCGTCAGTTCTATATTTGAAAATAAGATAAACGAAAAATCAAAATATTAAACGCAGGCAGAACTGTTCAAAATACAGTTTACAAAAAAGTAATATCAGATCTTCAAGAACGTAATATCTAAGTAGTTATTTTTCTTTTACTTGGTGGCCCCGGCAAACAACCCGATGTACCACCGTATCAGAGTCTTGATTAGACTTGGGTTTTTCGCTTATAATGTTACACCGTGTATTGTATAATCTGTACGAATGTTTCATTTTATGCTAGCACGAAAGACCGTAGCCTTTATCTACGCCGTAACACTTTGCTACGACGCGACACGACGCGTAGTTTGTGTTATTTCGGAGCTGTCAAAATATTAACATATATTTGTTGACCCTTGGATTTACCGCTGTTCCTTATCTACATCAAATGTCAACCGTTTTCATAGAACCAGCGTCCCTCGGGTTCAGATCAAAAGCTATACGAGCGTACGCATTATTAAGACATCGTATTAATAGAGAAAACATAGACAAAATTTTATACAGGGTAAACTGGAGACTGGAGACAATACTTAATCGAAAAGGGGTCATCAGAAACTGAAAAATGAATTCGGAGAATGAAAATAAAAATGAAATTACATCTCCATACAAAATGGCCATTTTGTTCAGACAGTTCTTACGGGGAAGTATTTTTATTTTACACCTATTCTAATAACTCTGTATGATTATGATTTGTTTGTTATAATACATACCTACCTAGGTAAATAGTAGTTATGCATAGTTAAAGTTAAAGGTTACAAAGCCCGAAAAATTAAATATAATTTATCGTACCTACCTATACGTATATTTTCTGGAATCTCATGTAGATGCAAAACCAAAAAAGTTCCACGGGTAGTGAACTAATTAGCATTATTATGGTGCGGTGAAACAAATAAACAAACAAACAAATACATATTAACATATTTATTCTTCAGACGAGGATAGTGCTTTAAATTATTCCGTCGCACACTACCTGCTTTTAGGGTTTCGAAATAACAACACATTTACATAAAATTCAATACCTAAGAGTTTTTATTATGAGATTGTTTATGTGGGATTATCCACACTAGTGCGTCAGTTTGCGACAAATAATTATTCACAAAAAGTATTAGTATAGGATCCGAAGAGGGGTTGACCTTCACCGATCTGTTTACCAGATGAAAACTACATTTTCCGCAATTGTTATTTATCAACAAATATGCCTCAATTGTCTTGCCTATCAAAATATGTTGAAGGGTGTAAGTTTTGAGACTTTCGCGGTTGTTTACTGCAATTAGATTATTAATATGAAAGGGATTATTACCACGATTATGTTTATTGTTGTTTCGTGGTAATAATCCCGTTCATAATAACAATCTAATTATGTTCAAGGATATTTTTAATAAAATAAAAAAATAAAAAAGAATCTTGAACACATTATAATAGGCAAGACTGTTGAGGCATATTTGTTGATAAATAATGCCTGCGTACATGTACTTTTCAATTGGTAAACACATCGGTGAAGATCGACCTCTCTTCGGATCTTAGACTATAATAGATATTTTTTTTCAAAACGGGCGTCATTGGCTTTATAAAAAAGGCAGTTTTCTCCACGTGGTACTTTGTTTAACTTTGTGAACGAATTTTTAAAATCAGTTCAGTTTATTCTTAAGTTGTAATAGACGAAGACACTCTTTCTTTGATTAACCATTTATTAACATGCATGCAAAATCAACTCGTTTCGCCTAAGCGGAAATCGAATCTAATGGCTTCCGAATCGAGAGCCAACCACTAGACCACATTTATAGTTATGAATATAGTAAAGTACAAAACATGACTATTTAAATCACTGCCTGCTAGAAAAAGATACTCTAGACTCAAGGTTCTACCTTCTTATGAGCTGTTGACTATTATTACAACACCCAGATAATACAGGGTCCCTCGAATAAAGATAACGTACGGATTCTATCTGCTTCCGACCCTCCGTCCAGCAAGAAAATTTAGGGTCCCTAAATTTCAGAATATTGTGAAAATCACGCTACCTTTAACACACACCAGGGTTGGACTAAGAATTTTATAACACGTTTATTACCCGTGTCCCGTGTGTACCTAAGTACATACTCCAGATGATGTTAATGAGTACGAATGCCAAATATTTCCTGGCAAATTGAGAGGTACTTAGGTACTTCGTTAGATGTTTCTCATCGGTAAATAACAAAAAAAAAATGCAAAAAATAGAGACAATCTTTACTCGTTGGTATAATCACAGATAATAATAATGTACTAGTATAATACAAATTAGGAAAATTGAGACCAACCCATCCCAATCACAATTTTTTTTAGTTTTAAATTATTTCGAATTAAAATTTTAGATACATATTGGTAGCAATTCGAGGTTGTAAAATACGCGACTTAACTAATATAAGTCCATACCTGTCACTTTCTATCATGAGAGAACAGAACGGGATGGCAATAATTTTAGTTGAGATTTCGTTAGGTCGGGATGATGGTTACGAATCGGGCCCATTGCAGCCCTTTATTGGTTCTGTTTTTATGACTTTAAGGCCCGTATTTATAATCATCTCTCAAGAGTGACAGCGAGTTTGAGTTCGTATCAGAAATGTCATTCTAGTACAAAATTACCTGTCAAATCCGCACTCAATATTGCTCTCAATCTTGAGATCGCTTTATAAATACGATCCTTAATCTGTGTGGTAGCATAGTCATAGTCATCATACTTACAAGCTTTTTTAGTAACATAATTTCGGTGAAACGCTGTAAGCATTTCGGTCATCCTTTCATGCGGGTTTGTTGAGGGTAGGTATGTGACTAAAAAGACCACATTTAGGGTAATATGTTTGAAAGATTAACAAAAAATGTACACACGCAGAGAATTTAATAATGTTTTTTTATTTATACGGTTTAAAGTTTTAATTCGTTTTTTTTCTTTTCATTCTGATTTTGGCTAATGGTGACCAAGACAGTCGACGCTGATATACTTAGCTAGCTCGTCAAAGCTCAAACGCAATGTCCCTAGCACCGTCAAAAATGTGATAGGTGGGATTCCCACATAATTCCCTAAAATGGTGCCGATTCATAAACAAATACACTTAAGTTATATAAAACCATATCTGTCATTTTCTGTCTTGCTTGAGTAAACAGAAAGGGACAGCACTGTATACAACGTGTAACAGAAAGGGTATATGCATCGAGAAATGTGTGAATCGACCCATGAAACTGAACAACTTTCCCTAAGGAACATAGGTCAAAATACGAAAAAAAAAATTGACTTCCCATACTAAATACGCTATCAGCTGATGCATTTTGTATGAAAGGTCACTTTTTTTTTTTCGTTTTTCGACCTATGTTTCTTAGGGAAAGTTGTTCAGTTTCATGGGTAGATTCACACATTTCACGATACATATACTACATATATTTCTGTTACACGTTGTATAGACGAACTAACTTTGATCCTGTCATTTACAATTCGTTCAGAGGGATTTTGGTCGATACGGGTATTCTCCCGGGGAAAGGAACACCACAACTTATTTTAAACATAAGGATACTTACAATTAGTTCGTCCGTAGTGTCGCCTTTTTGTTCTCTCATAAATTACAGATATGGTTTTATTTTCGATAAATCGTGTTTCGTCGAATCAGGGCCAATGTCTCACTCACATCTAGGTTCAATTCAAAAATTCAATGATATGGAAAGACATAGAAAACAGTAGCCGGAAATGTTCTCCTTAATAAGGTCGAGGTAATTAAGTACATCACTGTCTATTAAATGTAAAAGCTCGATGTCAACTGACAATGTTATGTAGGCGTTGAGACAAACCCAAATAGTAGTTTATGAAGCTCCTACATAACGAAGGGTTTTACAATGCGAGTGTGTTTTTTGAAATGAGCGCAGCGAATAATTTAAAATAATTTTCCGCGAAATTAATTATTTCTATTCATACACACAATAATTAAGTGGCGCCATTTGCCTCTTTGACATGTGTCGCGCATGCGCTGTGGGCCTTACGTGGGCTGTTTAGTTTTAATTTATAACTGGATACATGGTTTTTGGTATCGATTTGTGCATTAAGTTGATATCGATTGTGCATTTGTTCCTTCCCTTACTTCCATGCCTATGTACATTTTACTTTTCGTTGCATCTTTGTTAGAATTTGTATGGAGAAGGTGCAACGAAAAGTAAACTTTTTAATTTTTTCAGCATACTGTTTGTAAAGTACGTCAATACAAATTCGTTTTGACGTTTATAATTCGAACATTACTCTATGATAGTAGATAAAGGGTTTATACAATGCTTGGCATATTTAAAATTGTATTATGTTTGTAAGAATATGATACCTAATTAAAAAAATAGCGTGGACTTGGAAAGTGGAAAGAATCTAGTGCCTTAATGTTCAGTAGGTATAGGGATATCTAGATTTCTAAATTAAACTTCAATGAACTGTATAAAATCGCTGATTGTATTAAAAAACAAAGACTAAGAAACAGAAAGTACACAAAGCCAAGTTTCAATTCAATTCAATTCTTAATTAATGGCTTTTGAAGCCAAGTTGTATAGAGCGATCTGTCAAAATTTCAAATCCGCTTGTTTCCTAGCTAGTCAAATCAGCAACTTTTTATGAAATGTCAAAAACGCTTTTTTGTATGAAAATCGCGAGGTATGACGTCACTCCTCGTAAATACTCATGTAAGTATGTACTTGTTTACTCAAACCAATAACTTCTATATTTTTAACTTGATTATCAAATCTAAATGTGCATTTTTTTGAAAATGATGAATAAAACCCACAATATTTCAGTCATCAGTTTTATATAAATAAAGTATAAACGTTTTGAATTTTTTTAGCCACCCAGGAAATAAGCCTATTAAAGGTGACCCTTTTTTAAAACGGCCAATTTGTGTTTACGAGGAAAGCTATAAATAATACAAAATAAAATGATGAAATTAGAATTGGGTTTATAAATATGGTTTTATACTACACCTATTCGGAAAGTATATTAGTTCTTACTTAAAAAAAGGAAAGAAAGTACGTAAATCCAAGCGAACGAATATGCGGGCGGCAAAAATATATGGGATTTACTTTCTCCCCTAGGGGAGAAAGTATTTTCTCCCCTCCTATTTTTTTTTAAAATTCATAATTCAAAACTAGAAACAGGCGAATGCCAAAAAATAAAAAGTTTGTATGTCGAAGCCCACAAAATGATACTGGCCACTTACATTTTTTGGCAGTATGTGCTTTGCTTCATTTGTCTCTTTTATATTTTTAAGTAAAAAATATGGCAAAATCAACATGTCCGCGCGAATTCTTTTTCGTTCTTTGATTTATATGACTTATTTAATGTAAATTAAGTGTTTAGTGTTTTCAATGTAATGTGTAACTGTATTAATATGTGTTTTGTTTGTTTGTGATCTGTTCGCATGGATGATGACACTTCAAATGTTCTTAAGTTATCTTCTCATGTAAGTGATATCATTCTTTATCTTACAAGGATTTTTGATTACATTTTCCTCATAGGTGTAGTATAAAGCACTATGTATAACTCGGAAGAAAATGCGATTCCCAACTCGTGTGTATTGAGGCCCTCAGCTACGCTTCGGGCCTCAAACTACACCCTCGTGGGAATCGGTCATGTTCTCTCCTCGTTAAACAATGTACTATAGCGTTCTTAACAGGAAGTGGGAGTGTCTTTGTCTCAACTTCTCATTTCCGTCACCTACCTAAATTCTCCTCGGTTTTTGATCCATAATGAAAATAGTAGACGTAGTTTGCAGGCTGTGAGCTCAAAATTTGCTTTTGCCACTTTCCGGCTCTCAAACAATTTCAGGGCTAAGGTTGCTCTTTTTTGACGTGAAAGAAAAATCTACAAACAAAACGTTTTAACATAATTAGTTAGTTACCTCATGTAGGTTCATACTCTAAAATATGTCTCTAATTTTTTTTAAGCTATACAGGGTGTTAATTTAATTGCGTGCCATAGCTTAGGGGATGTTTCAGTAACGTAAAAGGAGCCCATGAAAAATATCAAAAAAAAACCAGCTCTATAAATAAAAAAGTTAATAGTCACTGCATCTAGCTCTAAGCTACAACCGACCCCCGCGCGAGTCTCTCTCATTGGTCCATAGCGACTCATGCCGCGCGCCGCGGCGCACGTGATTGATTGTAGCCGGACGGCCAGCCGCAACTCTGGGAATCATTATGAATACCTACCGATAATTGTATTTTTAATTTTTTTATTTAGATTTTTTTATATATTTTTTATGTGCTCCTTTTACGTTACTGAAACACCCCCTAAGCTATGTATATGTTGCGTGCCATAGCACGCAATTAAATGAACACCCTGTATTTACTATTTACTAATGAAATGAATGTGATGAAAGGAGAAGAGAAAAGCCTTTGCCCATAAAATTTGCTTTAACTTATCCAAGCATTGTAAAACAGACCAAACGAAAAGTTATATGAACTAGATTCAAAACTGAAATACTTAGAATAAAATCTAAAAGCTGAGCCCAATGTTTTTGACACATAATACATAAGAATGATGTAATGTAACATTTTGTCAACAAAATATTTTTGAAAGTTATCTAATAGGTCGCAAAAACTAAGATAATATTTTATTTGTCAACAAGTTTCTCGAAACGTTGGTCTATAAAAGGAACGATCGAATAATAAGCATTTTATCGCCTTGTTCATTACGCCCCTGAAGGATATTGCGGTATAGTGACCATAGATTTAGGAAAAGGACTATATGCTTTTGCCTAAACTTATTTATCTCCTCTACTGTTATATATTTTACGGTTTGTATAATTGCGTATTAAATCTGTTTAATTACGTACGCCTTTGGAATAACGGCACAAGAAAAGGGCTGTATCAGGACTCGGGTAAGGAAAGGTGAAAGGCCATTTAATTTTCCTGGAGAACGTACATAATAGAGCTTAGGTAAAATCCGTTCGCTTAGATACCGTCGCGGCGGCATTCTTTGACTAGATGCCTAGACTATACTAGACTAGATACTTTAGTTACAGTCATATACCGTCATAGATATATTACCGTCATATATACGGGGTGTAAGGGACAGCGTCCCGCAAACTTATAGGGGTTGGTCACTCAACGAAACTGAACAACTACCACCACCACTGAAAAAAAATAATTGCTTTTTCATACAAAATGACCACATCGATCAGACAATTTGTATGGAAAAGCAAATTTTTTTTTTCATCTCCTGAAAAAAAAACCTGGTGATACGTGTTCAGTATAGTTGACTGAGCAACCTCTATCAGTTTGCGGGACGCTGTCCCTTACACCCGGTATATATATATTAATAATTTTATATTTATAATATATGTATAATAAAATGTATATCACAAATAAAATTTTCATATTGCCATTTCTTTGACGTTAAAGAAAACGAATGCCAAATAGATTTTGCTCTACGACCAACACATTATATAAGACTACTTTTGATCACGGGATAAACCTCATTTCCACGGGAAATCGCCTGTAGTTGTGGATGAAATTGTGGGTCAAATTACTAGTTCTAGATAAATTTATTTATCATGAGATAACTTGGGTTATGTATGATGAAATATCGTGTCATGTAAATAGGTCTACAGATAAAGTTATTAAACAAAACAAACTCATAGAGGGAAAATCCATATTTAATGACCTAAATATAAAAAACACTTATGACTAGTTCAATATATAATAAGATAATATCAAAGTCAGGTAAACATCATAATGATAGTATTTAGAAAACATTACAAACAGGATATTTAGAAATGTTAGTTAAATATGATTTGATTATATCAAAGCAAATGAAGCTATAATGACTTTTGTATCTTATAATAAAGTATACAGAAACACTGTAACGTTTACAAATAATTTGTTTTGAAAAGCTCGATCCTTTTATCAAAAGAACATTTTCATCTCTATAGTTATATATTTACTAAATTTGCATTTGATTTCATAAAAACAACTTCATTTTTTAACGGAGTAACAGCTGCTCGAGAACCTTTAGTATTTAGCAATTTTAATAAGATCAATGGACAATAAAAACAATACAATAATTGTACTTTAAAATAAATGCACATACATTAATACTAATTATAATTATTTGTAGTGTCTAGCGGGTCTACTTATGTTAGTTTTTAAACGCAGGACATCTAGAAAATACGCAACCTTAGCCCTGAAATTGTTTGAGAGCCGGAAAGTGGCAAAAGCAAATTTTGAGCTCACAGCCTGCAAACTACGTCTACTATTTTCAT